>CM053037.1:6943751-7101251 GCA_028564925.1 Lithobates sylvaticus
GCATGTTCCAGCACACAGATGGACTTTGGCCAGTGACCGCACTGACACGTCGGCGCATCCGTGTGCATTTGTCAGAAACCATGAAATCAGAAGTACAGTTAAATCACACTTGTTTAATAGTAAAAGTAAAAAGAACAAATGTAGTCAAAACATAGCCAAAGTTCAGTAACCCGGAACGGATAGTCAGCCAAGCCAAAAGTCAGGGATCAATGTAGCGGAACAGCAAGCAGGATCTGGAGCCAGAAGGGATGTCAGCAAAGCAAGTCTTGAACAGGATCGCAGGAGATAGTTTTTGTGATGTTGACCAAGGCAAAAGCAGAGAACCTCTGGACTGGACGGTTTAAAGCGGAAGTAAACCCATCGATTTAACAGTTTAAAAAGAAAAGGCATGCCGGGAATGCTAACTGCACATTGGCTGTGCTCTCAACCAAACAGTCAAACCATCCAATGGCTGGTGTCATAACGGATCACATGTGCAGCACTGTGGCAGTTGAAGATTAAACAGAGGCAAAGATGGCAGCTTCCTTGGCTGAAAACGATAGGGGGGTTTACTTCCACTTTAAGTAGGCAGGACTGACGAGCAGGATATCATCAACAGCTGAGTAACTGTGGAGAGAGATGGGAGCTGGCAATTAGCCGACAGCTGAGCGGCCATCTCAGAGAAGGAAGGGTTGAGCCTAGCCCTGACAGCATCACGTTCACGGGCGCATGTGCTGGGAATGGCACCAAGCTGCGTATTTAACCGATCGACCTCTGGAAGATTCCCCCCCCCCCCTTTAGCTGACTTTAACTGGCAATTGCGCAGTCATGCAGCGCTGTACGCATGTTCCCGCACACAGACGGACTTTGACCAGTGACCGCACTGACATGTCAGCACCGTGTGCATCGGCGGGTGCGTGTGCCAGCGCATGCCCATGCAATCCCAGGAATGGCACCAAGCTGTCTATTTAACCTCCTTGGCGGTGTTCCCGAGTCTGGCTCGGGTTCAGTTTTTTTCTGCTAGGAGCGGTAACCCCGAGCCAGACTCGGGCTGCATTGCAGGATACAGGGGGGGAAGTTACTTACCTTTTCCCCTGGATCCTGCAATGTCTCCCCGCTGTGTGAGCGAGCCGTCCGCTCGCTCGATTCACACAGTGCCGAGTGCAGCTGATCTCCGTTCCCTGCGACGTTCCGACGCACGGGAGCGGAGATCGGCGCCAAATTCAAAAAAGTTTAAAAACACACAACACATACAGTACTGTAATCTTACAGATTACAGTACTGTATACAAAAAATACACATCCCCTTTGTCCCTAGTGGTCTGCCCAGTGCCCTGCATGTCATTTTATATAATAAAAAGATTTTTTTTCTGCCTGGAAACTGGAGATTGTCCATAGCAACCAAAAAGTGTCCCTTTATGTCAAAAGTGGTTTTAGACCAGCTAGAAAACAGCGATAATAAATTAGAATCACAATTTATCATCAAACAATAAATTTAATGACAGCGACTATTCTGCAACTGAGCAAATTTCAGTGTTTTTGATTTGATTACATTATTGAATCATTTTTATATATATTTTTATTATATTATAATTTATGATTTTGTGTTTCAAACTTTATCATACCCGGGATGTCTACTAGACTCTGGTTCGGACAGATTTAAGTGAGTTATTCATAAGAATTGCAGGCCTACAATATAAAAACATCAAATTTCCATGCAAAATAATTGTATCGCTTTCAGCACAAAATTCCAGACAGAATCGTACCGCCAGGCAGGTTAAAGTGGGTAGTAAAGCTCTTTGTTTCTTTTTTGCAACCTTTTGCAAGGCAATGTCATAATGTGCGAGTATGCATCGCTGAAGGTGCTTCCATCTCTCCCCCCCCCCCCCCGGTTTTGCTTCTTGGTTTGCGGACTCTGGCTGTGTGAGTGGGCAGAGCCACGATGACGTCACTCCTGCGCATGTGCAGGGGTAGCCGCCGTTTACGGCACAGGACTCTGCAGGAACGGCCCCCTGGTGGCCGTTGTTTTAGAGCGCATGTGAAGGTGACATCACCGGCTGCATCTACAGTAAATATCTCCTAAGCAGGGGCGGCCCGTCCATTAAGGGAGCATGTCCTGTCTATCCCCGCCTCCCCTATCCACGCCCCCTTTCAGGACACTGGCACACGGATTCCAATGCAGGGGAGGGTTTTTTTTTTTGAAGCACCGATTGGCTCTAATAGGCTTCAATATAGGGTGGGCTCGGGTCGTAGAGAGTGCGCTCTGAGCCCACCTAGGTGTGTAACACTGACCCTCCTACTGGCCAATCAGGAAGTGGGTGTGGGACACCAGTCACCCCAAATGGCTGAGGGCAGGGGAGGAGCTGGAAGCCACCACGGAGGAGAGGACTCGGAGCCGAGCCCGCTGTACCACGCTGCCTAACACCCAACACGATGGTGTAAGTGCTGGATTGTCCGGCAAAAAGCGCGGGGGTGGGGGGGATGGGTGGTTGTTTGCTGCCCACCCCCAAAAAAAAACACCATCCGCCACTGCTCCTAAGTGGTGCACGTTTATGAGATATTTACAGTACCTATTGGTAAAAATCATGTATGTGAGTTTACTCCACTTGCCCTCCGGAAGATTTACCCCCTTCATGACCAGGCCATTTTTTTTTTTTGCGATACAGCACTGCGCTAGTTTAACTGACAATTGCGCGGTCCTGCGACACTGTACCCAAATAAAATTTGTGTAATTTTTTTTCCCCACAAATAGAGCTTTCTTTTGGTGGTATTTGATCACCTCTGTATTTTTTTATTTATTTTTTTGCGCTATAAACAAGAAAAGAAAAAACGACTATTTTATAAAAAAACAAAGAACAAACAAAAAAAAAAACAAAATTTTTTTATTTTCTGTTATAAAACATATCCAATAAAAAATGTAAAAAAAAAAAAAAAAAAAATTGGATATGTTTTATAACAGAAAATAAAAAATATAGTTTTATTTTTTTTGTTTTTTTATAAAATTGTTGTTTTTTTTTTCCATAAATTGAGCCAATATGTATTCTGCTACATGTTTTTGGTAAAAAGAAAAATTGCAATAAGCGTATATTGATTGGTTTATGCAAGAGTTATCGCGTCTACAAACTATAAGGTATATACTGGAATTTTTTTTAATACTGGTGGCGATCAGCGACTTTTTTTTACTAGTACTAATAATTGCGGCGATCGGTGACTTATAGCGGGACTGCGATATTGTGACGCAAAAGTCTGACACTAACTGACACTTTGCGGGAACCAGTGATACTAATACAGTGATCAGTGCTAAAAAATATGCACTGTCACTGTACTAATGACACTGGCGGGGAAGGGGGTTAAACATCTGGGGCGATCAAAGGGGTTAACTGTGGGACTAGGCAGTGTTTGTGTACTGTGGGAGATGCTTTTACTAAGGGAAGTGATGGATTTTATTCACTGCTTTGCAGGGAAGCAAAATCCACCACATCCCCGCTGTCAGAATGGAGCTCGCCATTCCGTGTCTCTGCAAGATGATCGGCGGGTGCCAGCGCACATCCAGTGCCAAAATCTGCACAAAAACTGTGCGACCCAAAAAGCGCTTGGCTTATGTCCAAAATTTTGGTACGTGAGCTTCTTTAGCAGATACTTACATTGTAGTGCGCCGATGATGCCATGTGGGAGGAGTTGTGCAACTATCAAATAGCCTTGATGGGTGGAGGTCAGCCTGGAGGAGAGGGCGTTACTAGGCAGGCTGTATTTGCATAGTACAGCTTCATCAGTACCCATCAGTGCAGCCTCATCAATGCCCATCAGTGCAGCCTCATCAGTGCAGCCTCATCAATGCAGCCTCATCAATGCCCATCAGTGCAGCCTCATCAATGCCCATCAGTGCAGCCTCATCAATGCCCATCAGTGCAGCCTCATCAGTGCCCATCAATGCAGCCTCATCAATGCCCATTAGTGCAGCCTCATCAGTGTCCATCAGTGCAGCCTCATCAATGCCCATCAGTGCAGCCTCATCAGTGCCCATCAATGCAGCCTCATCAGTACCCCCCAATGCAGCCTCATCAGTGCAGCCTCATCAATGCTCATCAGTGCCCATCAGTGCAGCCTCATCAATGCCCATCAGTGCAGCCTCATCAATGCCCATCAGTGCAGCCTCATCAATGCCCATCAGTGCAGCCTCATCAGTGCCCATCAATGCAGCCTCATCAATGCCCATTAGTGCAGCCTCATCAGTGTCCATCAGTGCAGCCTCATAAATGCCCATCAGTGCAGCCTCATCAGTGCCCATCAATGCAGCCTCATCAGTACCCCCCAAAGCAGCCTCATCAGTGCAGCCTCATCAATGCTCATCAGTGCCCATCAGTGCAGCCTCATCAATGCCCATCAGTGCAGTCTTATCAGTACCCCTCAATGCAGCCTCATCAGTGCCCATCAGTGCAGCCTCGTCAATGCTCATCAGTGCAGCCTCATCAGTGCCCATCAGTGCAGCCTCATCAGTGCTGCACTGATAATGCCCACATGTGATGCTGAGCTTCCATGATTGAAATCCAACGGAAGAAAGGGGGAGGGCTAGGGGGCAGTCAAGCTGGGCTAAATGATGCTGGACATCCTCCAGCCAGGAAATGGGGTGGGCTGTATCTGACTTCCTGCAGCTTCTAATGCACATTGTGAGAAGCTCGCAGTGTGCGGTGACATCAGAGGAGGCCGATTCGGTCCAGGAGAGGAGACCGGAGCCCGGAGGTTTCAGTGGTTGTGAATACAAAGTGCACACACTCTTATTGTTGGCCTCCCTCTCCCGCTAATGAAATGGTGTTGTGTTGATTATAAAAATGAAAGTACCGCAAGAGATAATTGTGAAAATGCTTTATGATTGCACTAGAGCATTTAATTAGCCGATTAGAGCAATTAAACATTGACAAAGTAAATGGCACATGTGATTAATGAAATCTATCCGAGAGAGTAACAAGATGGAGAGGGATTGTCTGCGCTGCAACTTCACCAACAACGTGCCGAGGAGGAAGAGGGGGGGCATACAGCAGGGGTGGGGGGGGTGTACAGTAGGGGGGGGGGGGGGTGTACAGCGGGGGGGGGGGGCGCCATGTTTTTCTATGGAGAGTTCCTGGCGAATAAACAGAGCAGAGGAAGCGCGGCCTGCAATGGTTCCCTGACAGTCAGGACACCTGGGCCATCACCTACTATGATGTCATAAGACTTCACATCATTGAACAAAGGTCAGCTCTGCTGTATTTCCACTTAACGTGTATTTTAACCCCTTCAATACCGGGCACTTTCACCCCGTTCCTGCTCGGGGCCAATTTTCAGTTTTCACTGTGAACGACAATTCATACATACATACAACGATGTACCTCTATGACATTTTTATCTTTTTTTTCCCCCCACACAATTCTTGAGCTTTCTTCTGGTGGTATTTATTCACCACTGGGGGTTTATTTTTTATTTTTTGCTAAACAAATGAAAAAAGACCGAAAAGTTTGAATAAAAAAAAATAAAAATGAATTTTTCTTTGTTCCTCTTATACAGTTTTGCAAATAAGTTGTTTTTCTTCTTCACTAATGTTCACTGATAGGCTGCACTGATGGGCACTAATGAGACTGCAATGATGAGGCTGCACTGATGGGCACTGATGAGACTGCAATGATGAGGCTGCACTGATGGGCACTGATGGCTGCACTGATGGGCACTGATGAGGCTGCACTGATGGGCACTGATGAGACTGAACTAATGGGCACTGATGAGACTGAACTGATGGGCACTGATGAGGCTGCATTGAGGGGCAATGACGAGGCTGCGCTGATGGGCACTGAAGAGAATGCAATGATGAGGCTTCACTGATGGGCACTGAGGCTGCACTGATAGGAACTGACGAGGCTGCACTGATTGGCATTGATGAGGCTCCACTGATGAGCACTGATGAGACTGCACTGATGGGCATTGATGAGGCTGCACTGATGGGCATTGATGAGGCTGCACTGATGAGACTGTACTGATGGGCACTGATGAGGCTGCATTGAGGGGCACTGACGAGGCTGCGCTGATGGGCACTGATGAGACTGCAATGATGAGGCTGCACTGATGGGCACTGATGAGGCTGCACTGATGGGCACTTATGAGGCTGTATTGATGGGCACTGATGAGACTGCACTGATGATACTGCACTGATGGGCACTAATGAAGCTGCACTGATGGGCACTGATGAGGCTGCACTGATGGTGATGATGCTGCACTGATGGGCACTGATGAGGCTGTACTGATAGTCACTGATAGGCTGTACTGATGGCCACTGATGAGGCTGTATTGATGGGCACTGATGAGGCTGCACTGATGGGCACCGATGAGGCTGTACTGATGGGCACCGATGAGGCTGTATTGATGGGCACTGATGAGGCTGTATTGATGGTCATTGTAGAGAAACAGTATCAGTTTTTTGCCATTAAAAAGCTGTCCTTGACCTCCAGTCAATGTCGTTTCCTAGGCTGAGATGATGTCATCTGTCTGCTGCAGGCAGGAAGAAGCATGTCCTCAGTCTCCTCTCCCCCAGTGATCAGACTGTACATTATAACTTTGTAGCAAGTCACAACATGAGCGGCTGCATCAAAGACTGATCTGTGTCAGACATGTGTGAACACAGCACCCAAAAACTGCACAGGCGCCAGGATTTACATGGTCAGTGACTTTGCCTAGGATGAGATGACGTCACCAGTCTGCTGCAGGCATGAAGAAAGCATTTCCTCCGTCTCCTCTTCCCCAGTGACCAGATGGTAAATTGTAACTTTTTAGCAAGTTAAACGTTTTTTTTTTTTTCTGTGCCAGACATTTGCGAACACACAGCCGAGAACTGCTTCTCAGTCGGGAGAGTAGATGCCGACACTGAGCGATGTCTGGACAAAGATGGCACCGTCCTTTTTGGAGAGAGAAGCAGGCGAAGGCATCGTCGGGGGGCAGCAGCACAGCGACCTCTTACACAGGAATGTACTTTCCATTAAAAAAATGAAATCTAATGCTAGGTCTGCTTTTACACGTTTCATATGTTGTGCCCTTGCTGTACCATATTTCCATTGCTGTGTTGTGTATACAGACCTGCAGATGCTGGTGGCCATCCCAGTCCTCCAGTAATGTACTCTTAGTGCTCTCTCTCCGCGCTCCTCGCGCGGCGTCTGCGCAGACTTTGCGTTCTTAAGTAAATAAAATCTGTATTGAGCCTCCCCATCGCGACGCCTTGCTGGATCCAGCCAGGCAATCAATTATAATAATGAGTCAGGTGACCGCTAATGACATCGCCGCGTTACTCCCCCCCCCCCCCCCCCCCCCCCGGGCTCTAAACAAAGAGAGGCACATAATAATTACTTTCCTTATATTAATAAGATTTAATAAAGTAGAACGGAAAATAAAAACCAGCATGCTAATGACTGGATACACGGGGTAGGACTTAGAAACCGGAATGAAAAAAAAATCGTCTATAGAAAACTCAGGAGGGGCCTAAAACATGTTCTCAGCCAAATCGGAATTATATTTGGCAGCTCGGTTTCCTCGCCAGGCCCCAACTCTGGGTCTGCTACAAATTTTTTTGGAAGAAGTGGCTCACGTCGCCATCTTTGGCATCCTTCTCCTGCCATCTGCCAGGTCCAACCCCCCTAAATATTATCTCGCTATCCCTGGTAGAATGAGTGGCTCAACCTACTTGTCCACCCATGCTTACTGCTGTTGTTACCCTTGCCACCCCGAGGTTCCTTCAACCCCCCAACCCCAAATGGAGTAAATGTCTTAGTATTTCTGGTACCGTTTTTTGGAATGAGTGGCTTAACCTACTTATGCACCAATGCCACCCCAAGGTTCCTTCAACCCCACCAAGCCCAAACTGAATCCGATTTTTGGAATGAGTGGCTCATCTTTCATGTGCACACCCATGCTTATTGCTGTTGTTACCTTGCCACCATGGGCGTCCGCAGAACTTTTTCAGGGGGGGCAAAATTTTTAAGGTCACCCATGCTCTGACCCTTTTTGACAATGTCATTATCACGGTCAGAGACTGCAGACGTGGTATAGGAGATGGTCAGAGACTGCATACATGGCCCAAGAGACTGTAAGAGACTGTATACATGGCCCAAGAGACTGCATACATGGCCCAAGAGACTGTAAGAGACTGTATACATGGCCCAAGAGACTGTCAGAGACTGCATACATGGCCCAAGAGACTGTCAGAGACTGCATACATGGCCCAAGAGACTGTCAGAGACTGCATACATGGCCCAAGAGACTGTAAGAGACTGTGGACATGGCACAAGAGATGACCAGAGACTGCATACATGGCCCAAGAGACTGTAAGAGACTGTGGACATGGCACAAGAGATGACCAGAGGCTGCATACATGGCCCGAGAGACTGTCAGAGACTGCATACATGGCCCAAGAGACTGTCAGAGACTGCATACATGGCCCAAGGGACTGTAAGAGACTGTGGACATGGCACAAGAGATTACCAGAGACTGTATACATGGCCCAAGAGACTGTAAGAGACTGCGGACGTGGCACAAGAGATGACCAGAGACTGCATACATGGCCCAAGAGACTGTCAGAGACTGCATACATGGCTCAAGAGACTGGGGACATGGCACAAGAGACTCTAAGAGACTGCATACATGTGGGGGTGACAAAGAGAGAGGGGGGGGGGGTGACAGAGAGAGAGGGGTGGCAGAGAGAAAGGGGGTGACAGAGAGAGGCAGGGGGTGAGAGAGAGGTGACAGAGAGAGACATAGGGGGGTTGACAGAGAGAGAGGAGTGTGACAGAGAGAGACAGAGGGGTGGGGTGGCAGAGGGGTGATGGGGGGTCAGAGAAAGGGACCCCCTAGCCCTGTCTGCAGTCCCTCAAGTGCCCCTATGTCCCAGTGGTGTGTGTAATGCTCAATACGGTACCTTGCATGCCAGTAGGATGTCCATGATGGCCAACAGCTAGCAAGACCCATTTTCATTCTGGGTGAGGACAGGGCCGGCTGCCAGCGATAGGATAAAGACCGAGTGGGGAACAAACTCCTGATCCGATCCCTGATTCCAGGGGGGGGGGCACTTGCCCCCCCTTGCCTCTACCTGCGGACGCCCATGCTTGCCACCCCAAAGTTCCTTTAACCCCACCAAGCTCAAACTGAGTAATTATCTTAGTATCTCTGGTACAATTTTTGGAATGAGTGGTTCAACCTACTTGTTCACTACTGCTGTTGTTACCTTGCTACTCCATGTCTCCTCCTATCTGCCAGGTATTAACCCCAAGGTTCCTTCAAACCCCCAAGCCTGGTCAAAGTAATTATCTTAGTATCTGTGGTACAAATTTTGGAATGAGTGGCTCAACCTACTTGTCCACCAATGCCTACTGCTGTTACCTTGCCACCTCAAGGTTCCTTCAAACCCCCAAGCCCCAAATGGAGTAAATATCTTAGTATTTCTGGTACAGTTTTTGGCATGAGTAGCTAAACCGAAATGTACACCCATGCCTACTGCTACGTTGTCACCCCAACGTTCCTGCCACCCTCCAGGCACGAATTCTGAGTAGAGTCCTAATATCTCTGGTACGATTTTTGCAATGAGTGGCTCAACCTACTTATGCACCAATGCTAATTGCTGTTGTTACCTTGCCACCCCAAGGTTCCTTCAACCCCACCAAGCTCAAACTGAGTAATTATCTTAGTATCTCTGGTACAATTTTCGTAATGAGTGGCTCAACCTACTTGTGCACTACTGCTGTTACCTTGCTACTCCATGTCTCCTCCTATCTGCCAGGTCAAAACTCTTATTAACCCCAAGGTTCCTTCAACGCCCCAAGCCTGGTCAAAGTAATTATCTTAGTATCTGTGGTACAAATTTTGGAATGAGTGGCTCAACCTACATGTCCACCAATGCCTACTGCTGTTACCTTGCCACCCCAAGGTTCCTTCAAACCCCCAAGCCCCAAATGGAGTAAATATCTTAGTATTTCTGGTACAGTTTTTGACATGAGTAGCTAAACCGACATGTACACCCATGCCTACTGCTACGTTGTCACCCCAACGTTCCTGCCAACCTCCAGGCACAAATTCTGAGTAGAGTCCTAATATCTCTGGTACGATTTTTGGAATGAGTGGCTTAACCTACTTATGCACCAATGCCTATTGCTGTTGTTACCTTGCCACCCCAAGGTTCCTTCAACTCCCCAAGCCCAAACTGAATCCAATTTTTGGAATGAGTGGCTCATCTTTCATGTGCACACCCATGCTTATTGCTGTTGTTACCTTGCCACCCCAAGGTTCCTTCAACCCCACCAAGCTCAAACTGAGTAATTATCTTAGTATCTCTGGTACAATTTTTGGAATGAGTGGCTCAACCTACTTGTTCACTACTGCTGTTGTTACCTTGCTACTCCATGTCTCCTCCTTCCTGCCAGGTATTAACCCCAAGGTTCCTTCAAACCCCCAAGCCTGGTCAAAGTAATTAACTTAGTAGCTGTGGTAAAAATTTTGGAATGAGTGGCTCAACCTACTTGTCCACCAATGCCTACTGCTGTTACCTTGCCACCTCAAGGTTCCTTCAAACCCCCAAGCCCCAAATGAAGTAAATATCTTAGTATTTCTGGTACAGTACATGAGTAGCTAAACCGACTTGTACACTTCTGCTGTTGTTACCTTGCTACTACATGTCTCCTCCTATCTGCCAGGTCAAAACTCTTATTAACCCCAAGGTTCCTTCAACTCCCCAAGCCTGGTCAAAGTAATTATCTCAGTATCTGTGGTACAAATTTTGGAATGAGTGGCTCAACCTACTTGTCCACCAATGCCTACTGCTGTTTTTGGCATGAGTAGCTAAACTGACTGCTACTGTTACTTTGTCACCCCAACGTTCCTGCCACCCTCCAGGCACAAATTCTGAGTAGATTCCTAATATCTCTGGTACGATTTTTGGAATGAGTGGCTCAACCTACTTATGCACCAATGCTTATTGCTGCTGTTACCTTGCCACCTCAAGGTTCCTTCAAACCCCCAAGCCCCAAATGGAGTAAATATCTTAGTATTTCTGGTACCGTCTTTGGCATGAGTAGCTAAACCGACATGTACACCCATGCCTACTGCTGTTGTTACCTTGCCACCCCAAGGTTCCTTCAACCCCACCAAGCTCAAACTGAGTAATTATCTTAGTATCTCTGGTACAATTTTTGGAATGAGAGGCTCAACCTACTTGTTCACTACTGCTGTTGTTACCTTGCTACTCCATGTCTCCTCCTATCTGCCAGGTATTAACCCCAAGGTTCCTTCAAACCCCCAAGCCTGGTCAAAGTAATTAACTTAGTATCTGTGGTACAAATTTTGGAATGAGTGGCTCAACCTACTTGTCCACCAATGCCTACTGCTGTTACCTTGCCACCTCAAGGTTCCTTCAAACCCCCAAGCCCCAAATGGAGTAAATATCTTAGTATTTCTGGTACAGTTTTTGGCATGAGTAGCTAAACCGACATGTACACCCATGCCTACTGCTACGTTGTCACACCAACGTTCCTGCCAACCTCCAGGCACAAATTCTGAGTAGAGTCCTAATATCTCTGGTACGAATTTTGGAATGAGTGGCTCAACCTACTTATGAACCAATGCCTATTGCTGTTGTTACCTTGCCACCCCAAGGTTCCTTCAACCCCACCAAGCTCAAACTGAGTAATTATCTTAGTATCTCTGGTACAATTATTGGAATGAGTGGCTCAACCTACTTGTGCACTATTGCTGTTGTTACCTTGCTACTCCATGTCTCCTCCTATCTGCCAGGTATTAACCCCAAGGTTCCTTCAAACCCCCAAGCCTGGTCAAAGTAATTAACTTAGTATCTGTGGTACAAATTTTGGAATGAGTGGCTCAACCTACTTGTCCACCAATGCCTACTGCTGTTACCTTGCCACCTCAAGGTTCCTTCAAACCCCCAAGCCCCAAATGGAGTAACTATCTTAGTATTTCTGGTACAGTTTTTGGCATGAGTAGCTAAACCGACATGTACACCCATGCCTACTGCTACGTTGTCACACCAACGTTCCTGCCAACCTCCAGGCACAAATTCTGAGTAGAGTCCTAATATCTCTGGTACGAATTTTGGAATGAGTGGCTCAACCTACTTATGAACCAATGCCTATTGCTGTTGTTACCTTGCCACCCCAAGGTTCCTTCAACCCCACCAAGCTCAAACTGAGTAATTATCTTAGTATCTCTGGTACAATTATTGGAATGAGAGGCTCAACCTACTTGTGCACTACTGCTGTTGTTACCTTGCTACTCTATGTCTCCTCCTATCTGCCAGGTCAAAACTCTTATTAACCCCAAGGTTCCTTTAACTCCCCAAGCTTGGTCAAAGTAATTATCTTAGTATCTGTGGTACAAATTTTGGGATGAGTGGCTTAACCTACTTGTCCACCAATGCCTACTGCTGTTACCTTGCCACCTCAAGGTTCCTTCAAACCCCCAAGCCCCAAATGGAGTAAATATCTTAGTATTTCTGGTACAGTTTTTGGCATGAGTAGCTAAACCGACATGTACACCCATGCCTACTGCTACGTTGTCACCCCAACGTTCCTGCCACCCTCCAGGCAAAAATTCTGAGTAGAGTCCTAATATCTCTGGTACGATTTTTGGAATGAGTGGCTCAACCTACTTATGCACCAATGCTTATTGCTGTTGTTACCCTGCCACCCCAAGGTTCCTTCAACCCCACCAAGCTCAAACTGAGTAATTATCTTAGTATCTCTGGTACAATTTCCGGAATGAGTGACTCAACCTACTTGTGCACTACTGCTGTTGTTACCTTACTACTCCATGTCTCCTCCTATCTGCCAGGTGAAAACTCTTATTAACCCCAAGGTTCCTTCAACTCCCCAAGCCTGGTCAAAGTAATTATCTTAGTATCTGTGGTACAAATTTTGGGATGAGTGGCTCAACCTACTTGTCCACCAATGCCTACTGCTGTTACCTTGCCACCCCAAGGATCCTTCAAACCCCCAAGCCCCAAATGGAGTAAATATCTTAGTATTTCTGGTACAGTTTTTGGCATGAGTAGCTAAACCGACATGTACACCCATGCCTACTGCTACGTTGTCACCCCAACGTTCCTGCCACCCTCCAGGCACGAATTCTGAGTAGAGTCCTAATATCTCTGGTACGGTTTTTGGAATGAGTGGCTCAACCTACTTATGCACCAATGCTTATTGCTGTTGTTACCTTGCCACCCCAAGGTTCCTTCAACCCCACCAAGCTCAAACTGAGTAATTATCTTAGTACCTCTGGTACAATTTTTGGAATGAGTGGCTCAACCTACTTGAGCACTTCTGCTGTTGTTACCTTGCTACTCCATGTCTCCTACTATCTGCCAGGTCAAAACTCTTATTAACCCCAAGGTTCCTTCAATTCCCCAAGCCTGGACAAAGTAATTATCTTAGTATCTGTGGTACAAATTTTGGAATGAGTGGCTCAACCTACTTGTCTACCAATGCCTACTGCTGTTACCTTGTCACCCCAAGGTTCCTTCAAACCCCCAAGCCCCAAATGGAGTAAATATCTTAGTATTTCTGGTACAGTTTTTGGCATGAGTAGCTAAACCGACATGTACACCCATGCCTACTGCTACGTTGTCACCCCAACGTTCCTGCCACCTTCCAGGCACGAATTCTGAGTAGAGTCCTAATATCTCTGGTACGATTTTTGGAATGAGTGGCTCAACCTTCTTATGAACCAATGCCTATTGCTGTTGTTACCTTGCCACCCCAAGGTTCCTTCAACCCCACCAAGCTCAAACTGAGTAATTATCTTAGTATCTGTGGTACAATTTTAGAATGAGTGGCTCAACCTACTTGTGCACTACTGCTGTTACCTTGCTACTCCATGTCTCCTCCTATCTGCCAGGTCAAAACTCTTATTAACCCCAAGGTTCCTTCAACTCCCCAAGCCTGGACAAAGTAATTATCTTAGTATCTGTGGTACAAATTTTGGAATGATTGGCTCAACCTACTTGTCCACCAATGCCTACTGCTGTTACCTTGCCACCTCAAGGTTCCTTCAAACCCCCAAGCCCCAAATGGAGTAAATATCTTAGTATTTCTGGTACAGTTTTTGGCATGAGTAGCTAAACCGACATGTACACCCATGCCTACTGCTACGTTGTCACCCCAACGTTCCTGCCACCCTCCAGGCAGGAAACTCTGAGTAGAGTCCTAATATCTCTGGTACGATTTTTGGAATGAGTGGCTCAACCTACTTGTGCACTTCTGCTGTTGTTACCTTGCTACTCCATGTCTCCTCCTATCTGCCAGGTCAAAACTCTTATTAACCCCAAGGTTCCTTCAACTCCCCAAGCCTGGACAAAGTAATTATCCCTTTTTTTTTAAATTACAAATAATAATAATAATAATAATACTATTTTACTTTTTTATTATGGTTATTATGATTATTATTATGAGCATCATCATAATCAACATTAACAATAATACAAATTTGTTATTACCTTTTTATTATAGTTATGAATAATAATAATAATAATAATGTAACATTATAATTACATTTTATTATGGTTATTATGATCATTATCAATTTTTTTATTAGTAATACTAAAAATAATAATAATGATGATGTGGTACTTTTTTTATTATGGTTATTATTATTGTTATTATCAGCATCATATTAATCAACAATATTAATACAAATAATAATAATAATTATTATTATAATAATCTTTTTAAATTGTGGTTAATAATACACATTTGTTATTACCTTTTTATTATAGTTATGACTAATAATAACAATGTAATATTATAATTACATTTTATTATGGTTATTTTTATTATTATCATCATCATCATCATCATCATCAATATTTTGTATAATAATAGTAAAAATAATAATAATATTTTTTATTATTAATAATATTATTATTGTTAATTTGATATTACTTTTTTATTATGGATAATAATAATTTGATATTGCATTATTATCATCATTATCAAACAACAACAATAATAATAATAATAAAAATAATAATATTAACAATAATAATAATAATCATACAAATAACAACCATAGTAATATTAAAACTCAACTCCAGATAAAGAACTAAAGATACATAAGAGATACATATATAAGAACTGTATACAGCATTGCCCTGCCTGGCAGGGGTGGAGACCTGCTTTTTCTCTGCTGCAGTTTCACTTTCTCTTACAGCCTATGACTAGATAGTGGTAGTAAAGCAGCACACTGATGAGCTCATCTCTCTGTCACTCTTCTCTCTCCTCCCATCAGCATGCGTCTTGTACTACAGCACATGTTATTGGCTCCTTGTGCTGCTTCCCTCACCCCCTCTCCAAGCTCTTCTGCACAGTAGACTGCAGGAGGCGGATACTACGTCACATCCAGGTCCATACACTGCTTGTATTAATGATTATGGAGCCGCATTACTGTGTGTCCGGAGTTCATAATAATAATTAATAGTAATAATTATAGTAATAATAATTTTGAACTATTTAATTATCATGTCTTGCACACTGAGCCACCTGTGCCTGCATATAAAATAGACCGGGGATGCCACCAGATTCACACATCGCTGAAATATTCATGCCCCGTGAATGCCCTGTGATGTGCCGGTCGGGGGTCCTCATACAGCCCACCCGGCGGGCAGAATGGGCATACCGATCGTAACATTCCCCCCCGAGTAAACAAGAGCCATCTCCCACAACACGGCCGGCTGAGATTACCCAGCTGTCCCTGCACATTAGCCCACACAGCAGGGAGCGCGCCATATTACTTTCCGCCTGCACAACCCCAGCATTAGATGGCAAGCTCTTCAGTCAACAACATTCCTTCCTATCTGTTCTTACGTCTATCCTTGTAAAAGGAGACGGCTGAGCGTTTTCCTGAGAGGGATGCAGAAGAGTCATGGACCTTAAGTGTAAAGTATAATAATATTTGAGTCGGTTAAAGGTGAACTCCGGGAAAACAGCTAAATACCTATATGAGAGGAGCCTTACCTGCCAAGGATTTGTACTCCAGTCCATCCAGTCCTGAGCTTGACACAGCTCTGTCACACAGTACAGCCTGGTCTGGCAGGGCAGGAGGCCTGATTTTTCTCTGCTGCAGTGGAGCAGTGACTCCTCCCCTTTACACACACAAATTATTTGAAACAGTAACTCCTCCCCTTTACATACACAAATTATTTGGAGCAGTGACTCCTCCCTCTTTACATACACAAATAAGTCAGAGCAGTGACTCCTCCCTCTTTACATACACAAATAAGTCAGAGCAGTGACTCCTCCCCTTTAGATACACAAATTAGTCAGAGCAGTGACCCCTCCCCTTTTACATACACAAATTAGTCATAGCAGTGACTCCTCCCCTTTTACATACACAAATTAGTCACAGCAGTGACTCCTTCCCCTTTACATAAACAAATGAGTCAGAGCAGTGACTCCTCCACTTTACATACACAACTATTATTTATATACACAAACCTGCCAGAGCAGTGACTTCTCCCCTTTATATACACAAATCTGCCAGAGCAGTGACTTCTCCCCTTTATATACACAAACCTGCCAGAGCAGTGACTTCTCCCCTTTATATACACAAATCTGCCAGAGCAGTGACTTCTCCCCTTTATATACACAAACCTGCCAGAGCAGTGACTTCTCCCCTTTATATACACAAATCTGCCAGAGCAGTGACTTCTCCCCTTTATATACACAAACCTGCCAGAGCAGTGACTTCTCCCCTTTATATACACAAATCTGCCAGAGCAGTGACTTCTCCCCTTTATATACACAAATCTGCCAGAGCAGTGACTCCTCCCCTCTATATACACAAACCTGCCAGAGCAGTGACTCCTCCCCTTTATATACACAAATCTGCCAGAGCAGTGACTTCTCTCCTTTATATACACAAACCTGCCAGAGCAGTGACTTCTCCCCTTTTATATGCACAAATCTGCCAGATCAGTGACTTGTCCCCTTTACTCACATGACTATGTAAAAGCAGTGACTCCTCACATTTTTACACACAAAATGAGTCAGAAGAGTGACTCCTCCCCCTTTACACAAACGAGTCAAAGCAGTGACTCCTCCCGTTTGTACATATGAATAAGTAAAAGCAGTGACTCATCCCCCTTTACGTGCACAAATGAGTCAGTGAAGTGACTCCTCCCTCTTTACATTCACAAATGAGTCAGTACAGTGACTCCTCCCCTATACAAGCATGAATGAGTAAAAGCAGTGACTCCGCCCCTTTTAACACACAAAAATGAGTAAGACAAACAATGAGTAACAAGTGACTCCTCCCCCTTTATACACACAAAAGAGTCAAAGAAGTTGCTCCTCCCTCTTCACACAAGCTCAAAGTCAGAACAAGTGAATGAGGCAGAGCAGTGACTCCTCCCCCCTCTTCCATATGGCACAGTTTTAGGTTTCAGAGACAGCATGCCTGAAAGGAGAGAGCTTCTACCGTGTTGTCTGTTTATAAACCTGATGTGCTCTGGGAATCCTTTGTCATGTATTAACACGGGAATATGAAATGTTGGTTTTAAAAAATATAAACTTTAAGCAAATATATAACCCAAAATTCTTCTCTGCTAGTTTTGGATAGCGTAGGGAAAGGGGCCCATGCCCTGTTGGGGAGATTTCCCTTCACTTTCTGTCCAAGAGACACAGCAGGATGTTAGAGAAAACTAAGCGGAGTTCCCCTTTCAGACAGTTATTACCAGAACTAGGGTCCCCATTGGAAGATTTCCCATCACATTTTTGGTATCTGCCTCTTGCATTCCCTGTACAGCAGGGCTGGACTGTAAGAGGATGAAGCAGCACAAAGACAATCAGTCCATGTGCTGACATAAAGCATGCGGATAGTAGCAGAGAGCAGAGCGTCAGAGAGATGACCTCATCACTTTGCTTCTTCTCTTTCACATTCTGGGGGCAGGTCCTGCACAACTTGGGGTCAGAGGAAGAGGGTTGAATGATGCTGGCCAGATTGTAATCATTAAGAGTTCCACCCACATTTTTCACTCCTCACCATGCAACACTAATGTGCATCCTTAAAATGAATTGGCAATTTATTTATTTATTTTTCTGTTCACTTACCTGATTTATGCCTATATCTAATTTGACTTCCTCCTTTAGGGGCCGCGGCACAGTATGTAATTTCCGGTTTTGCATTGGCTGCTGGGAGATCTCGGTCAGCTTGGCATGGCACTGCTCCTTGTAACATTTAACATTGCCGTCTATGCAACAACTTGGTCAGCTTGCCATGGCACTGCTCCCGTAACATTTAACATTGGTGTCTATGGAAATTCTTGGTCAGCTTGGCATGGCACGCACAGCTCCAGTAACATTTAACATTGGCTTCTATGGAAATTCTTGGTCAGCTTGGCATGGCACGCACGGCTCCAGTAACATTTAACATTGGCTTCTATGGAAAATCTTGGTCAGCTTGGCATGTCACTGCTCCCGTAACATTTAACATTGGTGTCTATAGAAATTCTTGGTCAGCTTGGCATGGCACAGCTCCAGTAACATTTAACATTGGCTTCTATGGAAAATCTTGGTCAGCTTGGCATGTCACTGCTCCCGTAACATTTAACATTGGTGTCTATGGAAATTCTTGGTCAGCTTGGCATGGCACGGCTCCAGTAACATTTAACATTGGCTTCTATGGAAAATCTTGGTCAGCTTGGCATGGCACTGCTCCCGTAACATTTAACATTGGTGTCTATGGAAATTCTTGGTCAGCTTGGCATGGCATGGCTCCAGTAACATTTAACATTGGCTTCTATGGAAAATCTTGGTCAGCTTGGCATGTCACTGTTCCCGTAACATTTAACATTGCCATCTATGGAAAGCTGACCATGGCAAGCTGACCAAGACTGCACCAGACTGCGCGAGATTGGCAGGTGCATGCTGGGTAGCCATCCAGGAAGAAGGACACTGTGGCTTCAGATGCCCACACTGGAGATGGCCGCGCTGTGCAAAACGATACAAATCGAAAACTGGGCATAGTTTACAGCATAACCTTTGTTACATTGCACGAGGCATGATTATTCTAGGGGTATTTTTATCTAAAAAAAAAAGTCATATTTCAACTCCACTTTGAAAACATAATTAAACTTTTTTTTTTTTTTTAAATGTAAGCAACTGAATGTGACCTGGTCTCACCCTCCTGCATTCCCTGTACAGCAGGGCTAAAGTTTTAGAGGTAGAAACAGTACAAGGAGATCGATTGACAATAGGAGCCTAGAGTAGAGTGCCAGAGAAGTGAGCTCATCACTTCTCAGTTCAACGTCCAGTCACATGTTGGGGACTGGTCCGGGATGACCCGGAATGATGCTGGCTATCAGCCTATCATACTGAGGACCTCTAGTGGCAATAAAAGGTACTGGGAAATCTCTGTTTTGAAGGTGAATATTGCAGCAGAAGTTGTTTTAGTCATTTTATCTCTCAACGGGCCATTTATGTTTATGTTGTTATTCCGGAGTCCTGCTTTAATGCTACTCCAAGGACGCAACGTCATCTATGCATTTTATAATATCCGAACACCTAAAATCTTATGCCCCGTACACACGGTCGGAATTTCCGACAGAAAATGTCCTATCGGACCATGTTGTCGGAAAATCCGACCGTGTGTGGGCACCATCGGACTTTTTCCGTCGGAAAAAATTTGAGTTCCTGCTCTCAAATTTTCCGACAACAAAGTCCGATCGGACTTTTTTCCGATCGTGTGTAGCGAATTCCGACGGACAAAGTGCCACGCATGCTCAGATCAAATTACAAGACCAAAGCTATTGGCTACTAGCCTCTACGTAGTCCCGTCGTAGGCAACGAACGTCACCACGTTGAGAATGATCGGATTTTCCGACAACTTTGTTCGACCGTGTGTATGCAACACCAGTGTCGGAAAAAATCAGACGGATTTTGTGGTCGGAATTTCCGACCGTGTGTACGGGGCATCAGAAGTGCTGCAAACGTACAGCGAGAAAATTGAGTCCTTTAGCAAACTTTGTTCTGAAAGTAAATCTTTTCTTCTTCTTTTTTTTTTTTTTCTTTTCTTCCGAGCAGAACATTTCTACTCCCGGTAAATATTACCGCTGTAATGGAAGTACGGCCAGCAGTGGGTGTCCCGCCATTTCGCTCTGCAGGGAAAATCTGTTTTTATGAAGTTGGAAAGTAATTCAAAGTACACTGAGGTGAAGACAGTCGAGATTTAACCGGAGAAAAACTTAAAAGATTATGTGCGGCTTTCTCATCGCTGCGGATAAATCTTTCAGGAGGACAATAATGCAAAACGGCAAAAAAAAAAAGAAAAAAAAAAGAAAGAAATAATCCTGCCGAGCTTTCGACGCAGAATAGCAAGGTGTTCGTCTGCAGAAATGTCACACGGCCCGGAAAATTCCACTTACCGCCATCGGGTTAGTCCAGACACAATGACCCGTGAGACAAGAAGGGGAATCAATCTATTATTTCTTTCAGAAGAGTGCATCTAGGTGAGAACTGGCTGTTAAAGAGGACCTGTCGTTAAAATGAACACTTCACATGCATCAACGGGGGCCTGACAGCATTAGCAAATCATATTTATATTTTAACCACTTCAGCCCCGGACCAATTGGCAGCCAAAGGACCAGGCCCCTTTTTTTGCGATTCGGCGCTGCGTCGCTTTAACTGACAATTGCGCGGTCGTGCGACGTGGCTCCCAAACGAAATTGGCGTCCTTTTTTTTCCCACAAATAGAGCTTTCTTTTGGTGGTATTTGATCGCCCCTGGGGTTTTTATTTTTTGCGCTATAAACAAAAATAGAGCGACAATTTTGAATTTTTTTTTATATTTTTTGCTTTTTGCTATAATAAATATCCCCAAAAAATATCGAATTTTTTTTTCCCCTCAGTTTAGGCCGATACGTATTCTTCTACATATTTTTGGTTAAAAAATCGCAATTAGCGATTATTGATTGGTTTGCGCAAAAGTTATAGCGTTTACAAAATAGGGGATAGTTTTATTAATATTTTTTTTTTACTAGTAATGGCGGCGATCAGCGATTTTTATTGTGACTGCGACATTATGGCGGACACATCGGACATTTTTGACACATTTTTGGGACCATTGTCATTTATACAGCAATCAATGCTATTTAAATGCATTGATTCCTGTATAAATGACACTGGCAGTGAAAGAGTTAACCACTAGGGGGAGGGGTTATGGGCTGTGACGTGTGTGCTTTTTTTAACATATGGGGGCGGGGCTGATGTCTGACGTCATTGATCGGCTTTCCCGATGACAGGGAACAGCCGATCAATGACAGGCAGAGTAGGAAGCGCGGGGAGAGATTTGTTTACACAGACCTCTCCCCGTTCTTCAGCTCTGTGACCCGATCGCGGCACACCAGCGGCGATCGGGTCCGCTGGTCCCGCGGCCGTGGTCACGGAGCTCCCGACCGGGTCGCGAACGCCTCACGGAGCTCTCTTCAATCCATCATCGGAAAATGGAAAGAGTATGGCACAACTGCAAACCTACCAAGACACCTAAACTGACCGACCGGGCAAGGAGAGCGTTCATCAGAGAAGAGCCAAGAGGTCCATGGTAACTCTGGAGGAGCTGCAGAGATCCACAGCTCAGGGGGGAGAATCTGTCCACAGGACAACTATTAGTCGTGTTCTCCACAAATCTGCCCTTTATGGAAGAGTGACAAGAAGAAAGACATTGGAGAAAGAAAGTCATAAGAAGTCCTGTTTTTAGTTTGTGAGAAGCCATGTGGGGGACACAGCAAACATGTGGAAGAAGGTGATCTGGTCACATGACACCAAAATTGAACTTTTTGGCCTAAAAGCAAAACGCTATGTGTGGCAGAAAACTAACACTGCACATCACCCTGAACACACCATCCGTGAAACATGGTGGTGGCAGCATCATGTGGTGGGGATGGTTTTCTTCAGCAGGGACAGGGAAGCTGGTCAGAGTTGATGGGAAGATGGATGAAGCCAAATACAGGACAATGTTAGAAGAAAACCTGTTATGCCCCGTACACACGAGCGGATTTCCCTGTCGGAAAAATCTTGGATGGTTTTTGCGATGGAATTCCGCTCAAGCTTGGCTTGCATACACACGGTCACACAAAAGTTTGCTGCACTTTCGACCGTCAAGAACGCGGTGACGTACAACACTACGACGAGACGAGAAAATGAAGTTCAATGCTTCCGAGAATCCGTCAAATTATTTCCGAGCATGAGTAGGAATTTTGCGCGTCGGAATTGGTACAGACGATCGGAATTTCCGATCAAAACTTTTTCCGACCGAAGAATTGAGAACATGCTCTCAATTTTTTGCTGAATTCGGGCAGCAAAAGTCAGATGAAGCATACACACGGTCGCATTTTCCGACCAAAAGCTCTCATCGGTCTTTTGCTGGCCGAATTTCACGTGTACGGGGGCATTAGAGTCTGCAAAAGACTTGAGACTGGGGGGGAGGTTCACCTTCCAGCAGGACAACGACCCGAAACATACAGCCAGAGCTACAATGGAATGGATCAAAGCATACCCATGTGTTAGAATGGCCCAGTCACAGTCCAGACCTAAATCCAATTGAGAATCTGTGGCAAAACTTGAAAATTGCTGTTCCGCAGACGCTCTTCATCCAATCTGACAGAGCTTGAGCTATTTTGTAAAGAAGAATGGGCAAAAATGTCCTCTCTAGATGTGCAGAGCTGTTAGAGGCATCCCCAAAAAGACTTACAGCTGTAATTGCAGCGAAAGGCGGTTCTACAAAGTATTGACTCAGGGGGGCTGAATATGAATGCACGCCACACTTTTCACATCTTTATTTTGTAAAACATTATGAAAACCATTTACTATTTGTCTTTGGGGCCAACCCCAAGCACCGACGGTCTTTACATTCCAGTAGTAGCGAGCAACATTCTTCTGCTCCTCACGGGTGCTGTTCTTCATCTCTTTCCCATAAAGGGCCTTGGACCTCTCTTTCGGGAGCTCTCTTCCTCCATGCACCCAACCACACATCACACACTACCCCCGACTACTGTCCCTCTTATATAGGGATATATAACACGGGGTCAATGGGTCAGAACCCAAAGAACCAAGAAAGTATTAACTCCTACCCTCCTATATGGGACAGCACCTAATTGGCTATTTCCAACCGAAAAAAAATCAGAAGAGCAAGACTACGCACGTTTGCAAACGGAGGAATACATTAAAATACAATACATTACATCCGTTCCAAAGTTGTATTCTCTCCTACGAAAAAAAGTTTCGATATGAGACTAGCATGCAAAAAAAAACAAAACGGATGATCATTCGTCCGATATTCTCATTGTGTGTACGAGGCCTTCGTTTTCAAAGCAGGGCCCCGTGATTCCTCCTGTATTAAATTGTATTGTAACTGTACTGCCTGTCCTCATGTTGTAAAGCACTGTGCAAACTGTTGGCACTATATAAATCCTGTATAATAATAATAGCAATCAGAGGATCCAAAAGTGCCATTTTCCAGTGCTGGAGTCTCTGGGGATAAGCCCCAGGTCCAGATGACCTTTTACATGAAGGTAGCACTAGCAGTAGGCAACATTCATTCCCTCCTCGTGGGTACACTTCTCCTTACGGGATCTGGGCCTCTTGGGGGACCGTGCCCGCTCCAACTCCAACCGCAACTTCTGGCTCCGGACCACTGTCCCTTTTTATATCACAGGAGCAGTGGGTCGGATCCAAAGATAACTGGCCAAAACCAAAGAACCGGGAAAACATTAACTCCTACCCTCCTGACTGGGACAGCACCTAACTGGCATATTTTCAACCTTCTTACAAGTTCTACAAAAAAGTACGCCCTAAGCCAGGGGTGCCCAATCAGTGTGCCCGGGGGCCACATGTGGCCCGCAGAGCCCTCTGATGTGGCCCGCCACCTCCTACTCTGGGATAAAATAGAATATTAATAAAATCACTGGGTCTATATGGGCATATCTATTCTGCAGTGGTTACTGGCCTGCTTTCAAACTGATCCGCAGGTACAGAGCAGTGCACCTGCGGGTTACCTGCACTGAGCCATAGACTTCTGTTATTACCTGCGAGTTTGGTGAGCTTTCTGAAAGTGCACCAAACCTGCAGAATATAATAGAAGTCTATTGCAAAGTGCAGTAAAGCCAAAGGCACGCTGCGCTGCACCAGTGGTGCAGGTAAACAGCAGTGCATCTGTGTGAAAGCAGCCTTGGGCCCCTTTCACACGGTCAGTCTGACCCAATTGGACCCTCCATTCACCTCTAAGGAGTAGCAAATGTAAACTGACTTGTGTCCTACCTCCAATCCAATAAAATCTTGAAAAAAAAGAGTATTAGTGGGCTGTGTCCATGTCCGCTCTGCATATACAGAGCAGACACGGACCTGCCATCCGCCCGCTCCGCTCATTGTGGCCCGCGACCGGTTATCAAGTAGCTTAAGTGGCCCTCGCTCTTCAAAAGGTTGGGCGCCCCTGCCCTAAGCATTTCTCCTAGCAAGTAGTAACTATGTGGAAGTTCTCTATCAGGAAAGTGAGGAGAGAAGAGCCCTCAGTTACTTCTGTTCCTTTTGGAGTATCCCATGCCTCCCAGATACCTATACAAGTTATGCTCAGCAATTAAAAAAAAAATACAAAAGATATCCCTAGACTGTTTATTTAAGCAGGTGATAGAGAAGGAAATATCGTGTGCCTGGCTGTGTGAGCACTAAATGGGGAAACGGACCAATCAAAGCCAGCGGTTTCTATGGGGGGGGGGGGGGGGGGTGCTACAAACATAACTACTACGGTAGGCACCAGACTGTACCATATAGGTGGAAGAATATTAGTCCAGGAATTAGATGGTGACCATGGAGAATGCCTAAACAAAGATGGCTCCATTCTTCTGGAGAGAGAAGAAGTAGATGAAGGCATTGGCAAGGGGAAGTACTATGAGAAGCAATAAATACAACAATAAATAATAAAGTGTTACAATGACATATTACTTGGCATGCATGCACTGATAAGGAACAGATATTGCTGTTGTCGGGTCCGCTTTAAATTCCTTCCAAAATAAAACCAGGTCCGGGGGTTATATCAGGCGAAGGAGCAGAGAATTTAGGACATGCATTTTCTGTTACACAACAGCCTCTGATTCTCCTGCTGCAGTAACAAGTACGAGGTCAGGAGTCTGTCGATGTAAAAGACAGAGGTGTGTTATATAATGTATCCACGAACATTTCCACTAAATCAGATGAAGACTTCTGAACGCTTCCAATTCCAGGTCAGCAAACCGTTAGAGATCCCCGGGCGCTGCGGGGCGTGAGGCCACTAGGGCACGGAGCTCTTTGTGAATCTCCTGTGTTCTGGCACAGCCTAAATGGCTTGGATGTATTGAGGAGAAGAGATAGCTCAAGGTTTCCGGAGGAATAGCTTTCTGGTTGTAGAAATGACCCCTCGAAACCCCCGGAGTTTCTGGGCAAAATACGCTCTTTCATTACCGATGACCCCACCACTCCCTAGTTATCTCTCACCTTGACTACTGGAATCTAATCCTTGGGGGTCTACAAAGTAGACATGTGCAATTCGTTTCGTTTTTTTTCATTTTTCGTTAAAATTCGTTATATTCGTTCATTCGTTATCGTACGGATGAACGAACGATTCGAAACGAACGAATACGAAAAACAATGAAAATCCGAAATAACCAAATTAGAAACAACGAAACTACGAAAGAAGAAAATCCGAAAAACGAAAACAGGAACAACGAAAATCAAAATGAACGAAAAAATTCGTACATTCGTAACTTTTTTTTTCGATTCGTAATTTTCCGTGTGTCTCTTAAAATGTAATAACAGCATACGCATTACATAACATTATGAATTATGCTCCGATTACGAATCTACGAAAACAATGTTACGAAAGTACGAATAAATCAATCTAACAAAAGTACGAATGTAACTAAATCTACGAAAATACGAATGCGTCCGAATTTTGAATAAACGAAAATTAAACGGAAAAAACGAATCAACGAAAAAATAACTCTTGCAAAAATACGAATCGTTACGAATACGAACACCGACGACTTACGAAATTACGAATCGTTACGAATCAACAGAAACGAACAGAAACAAAACGAAAATAAACAAATTTTTCTATTGTGCACATGTCTACTACAAAGACTGTCCCCTCTTCAGTCTATCATGACTGCTGCTGATTAACCTCATCCACCTCACCAACCTCTCAGTTTCATGCCAACCACTTCTCTGGTGTCCAAACATTTTACACATTGCATTCTAAATACTAACCACATCTCAGCCCAGAGCTACATCAACAATCTCTTCTATAAAAGTATCACCCAAACTGAGCTCATCGCTCTCCAGCAACCTCGTCACCTCCTTCCATGTTCTCCTCAAGGACTCCTCTAGAGCCTCTTCCATTCTAGAACTCCCTACCCTAATCTGTCTGGCTTTTTCCTTTTCTGTTTGCCTTTAGGATCTCAAGATTTTACCCAAATCGCATTCTCCACTCCTCCCAAAAACACCACCCAAACTGACCTCATCACTCTCCAGCAACCTAATCACCTCTCTGAATGATCTCCTCTAGTGCCTCTCCCATTCTAGAACTCCCTACCCTAATCTTTCTGTCTTTCTCCTTCTCTGTTTGCCTTGAGGATCTCAAGATATCACCCAAACCACCTGAAGAAAGGTAAATAGTAGTAAAAACTCTACATCTACATAGCATACATAGTAAAATACATATACTAGTATTCTACCAGTGATGTAAGTAACTGAGTTAAAATAAACTGAGTTACGTAACGCAGTTACTTTAGAGGGTAACTAGTAATCTAACTGATTACTTTTCCCCTCATGGTAACTCAGTTCCCATTACTTTGGCTTAGTTACCCCAATTACATCTACCGCCACTAGATGGCAGTAGTGTAATTCCGGTGTCCTGCCGAAAAAGTTCCCCCGCCGGATAAGGACCCCCTGTACTGCACAGGCGCAGGGCTTGCGCAGTATGAAGGACTACGGAGCTTCCGAAAACAGCTCTGAGTGAACTCTACACCGCGCAGGCGCAGTTAACATGTACGAGGCGATGCCGCACGCTCCCGATGCTCGTGCTACTCTGCAAGGGGCGTCTATCATGTAAGTAAGGAGCGGGTCTAGTATTACTGTAATCAAGGGGCGCATTTATTATTATTGTTATGTATCGAGCTCTGCCCATTAATTTAACATTCGCCCTCTTCTGTAGCCATCCGCCCCTTACACGATATAATAATAATAGACCCGCCCCTTACACAATATAATAATAATAGACCCGCCCCTTACACGATATAATAATAATAGACCCGCCCCTTGCTTACACGCTATAACAGATCGAGTAATAGAGTTTAGAGTAATAATAGTTTAGAGTAATAATAGAGCAGCCCCTTGGTTACACGATATATAACAATAATAAATGCGCCCCCTTGGTTACAGTAATACTAGACCCGCCCCTTAGTTACACGTATAGAATATTTAAAAAAAAAGTCAGTTACTTTGCTGAGTAACTAATTACTTTTCCAATGTAGTAACTGAGTTACTAATGCAATTACTTTTTGGGAGAAGTAATTTGTAACTTAACTAATTACTTTTTTAAAGTAAGATGACCAACACTGTATTCTACTATAGTCACAGGGACGTTTCTGGATGAAATAGCAAAGTCTTTGTGTAATATGTCAATCAAGGTCCTCTCTCCTAGAGGGTGTGTGTAGAGGAGATTTGTATGTCTTTATCCATTTCCAACTTACTTTTAAGAATCAGTTCCTTAGTAGAATACTTCCAGAAAGGTTATTTTATTTGTTCAGAAAGATAAGCAAAGACAAGACTGACATCTGGTAACATATGGCTTGGTGATGGCCTCAGAATGAGGGTGAGACTTCTGATGTTACATTCTCCAAAGTGTAGAGTTCCTTCTCTTCCCACCTCTCTCCCTCTTCTCTCCACTACCATACAACCCTTATCCATTCTTATACTGTTTCATAATGTTGAATGAATGAATGAATGAATGAATGAATGAATGAATGAATGAATGAATAACTTGTATAGCGCTACAATGCGAACTGAATCGCCTCAAGGCGCTGTATTGACATTTGGTTGTCGAGCTTCTAGAAGAGGTGGGTCTTGAGTTTCTTCCTGAAGGCCTGATGGTTTTCTTCCATGCGAATGTCGGTTGGTAGAGCGTTCCATAGCCGTGGACCTTGGACAGCGAATCTCCGTTCCCCCTTTGATTTGTAGCGGGATTTGGGAATGAGGAGAAGATTTTGATTAGCCGATCGAAGACTGCGATTCGGTATGTAGTGTTTTATTTTCTCGCGAAGGTATTGCGGGGCGTTTCCATGTGCGCATTTGTGGGTGAGGCAGAGGGTCTTGAATGCGACCCGACTCCTTACATTTAGCCAATGTAGGTTCCTCAGGGAAGGGGAGATGGATTCCCAGGGTTTTTTTCCTGTTATCAGCCTTGCCGCTGTGTTTTGGATAAGTTGTAAGCGCGCAAGTTGATATTGGGGTAACCCTATGTAGAGGGAGTTAGCATAGTCGAGTCGAGAATTGATGATCGTTCCAACTACCACTGCTTTGTCCTCTTTTGGAATGAAGGGGAGGAGTCTGCGTAGCAGGCGGAGCAGATGGTGAGAACCACTGACCACTGCTCCTATTTGGGCATCCATTGACATTTCTGAGTCAAAAATGACTCCGAGACTCTTAGCCTTGGTCCTTGGGGCGATGGTCTGTCCAAAGATGATAGGAGGTGTCCAAGGGATCTTGGTTCGGGGGTTATGATTTGCATGTAGAATAAGAAGTTCTGTTTTTGATTCATTAAGTTTGAGGGAGCTGGCAGTCATCCAGTCGTCTATCATAGTGAGGCATTTTCCTAATTGCTGATGATGGTCTTTTTGTCCGGTGATACGAAAATATAATTGAGTGTCGTCGGCGTATGAGTGGAAGCAGAGGTCTGATCTTCTGATGATTTTGAGGAGTGGGCGAATGTATATATTGAAGAGGACTGGCGACAAGGGTGATCCTTGAGGGACTCCACAGGAGATTGCCCGGGTTTCAGAGGTGAAACCTCCTAGTTTCACTGTCTGAGAGCGATTTCCTAGGAAGGATGCAAACCATTGCAGATCTGAGCCAGTGACTCCTGCTACTTCTGTGAGGCGGATGAGTAGAGTATTGTGGTCCACAGTATCAAACGCTGCACTGAGATCCAATAGTACCAGGAGACATGAATCTCCGTCATCCGCTGCTTCGAGGGCATCGTCCCATATCTTCAGGAGTGCGGTTTCTGTCCCATGGCCTGGGCGGAATCCTGATTGTAACGGGTCCAGGAGTGTGTGTGTGTCCAGGTGGCGTTGTATCTGTTGTACTACCGCTTTCTCCATAATCTTGGAGATGTTGTTCAAGCTTGTAATTGGTCTGCGATGGTTGGGGTCCCGTGGGTCGAGGTTGGGTTTCTTTAGCAGGGGTTTGATGATGCCTTGTTTGAGGGCGCCTGGAACAATCCCTTCTTTGAACGATTGATTTATGAGGTGCGTTATGGTGGGAGCCAGGATGTCGGAGCATTCTTTCAGGAGTTTTGTGGGGATGATGTCAATGGAGGATGTGCTGTCTCTGAGATTTTTGATGATGTTTTTAGTAGTATCCGTGGTAATTGGGATCAGAGAAAACTTTGGTGGTTGTGGGATGTTTGTGTCGATATCGACTTTTTGCTCTGACTGCCTGCCGTCGGATGTCTTTTTCTGACCAATTGTTTTCCTGATGTTGTCGATTTTATTGATGAAAAAATCTGATAATTCATTGCAGAAATCTTGGGTTTCATTAGCGGGGGGCTCTAAGCATGCCGGGTTCATCGACTGAGCGACTATTTTAAAAAGTTCCCGGGGGCGATTTAAGGCCGCTGAGATGGTATTTGAGAAATGGTCTTTTTTTGCTTTGAAGATTGCCTTCTGATAATTCTGTGTGAGTCCTTTGTATTTTGTGTGATTTCCATTGGTGGGATTTATTCTCCATGCTCTTTCGGCTCTTCTGCGTTCTTGCTTGAGTAGCGTGAGCGAGCTATTGAACCATCCTGCGTTTTTCCTCTTGATGAGAGTTCTGCGTTTTGGAGCCACTGAGTCTGCTGATTGTAGTAATGCATTGTTTAGGGAGCTGAGAGTTTGCTCCGATGAGTGGGTTAAATTCAGAGTTGCTATTTTGTTTGATAAGATGGTTTTGAAGGAGTCGGAGTGCAGTTTTTTCTGCGATCTGGTCCAATGAGTTGTTGTTGCAGGTTTCTGTTTTTGGCGGGTGGTGTTGGTGAAGATTTTGAATTTGATGGCGTGGTGGTCCGTCCATGGTAGTGGTATGTTGTCTACTGTGTTGATGTCCAGATTTTGGTTGAAGATGAGGTCCAGAGTATGTCCTGACCCGTGTGTGGGGTCTTTATCAGTTGCTGGAGACCCAGTTCTTCCAGTTGGCTGATGCAGGCGGTCGCGATTGGGTCTTGGGTAGAGTTTGCCCAGAGGTTGAAGTCTCCAAGTACCAGCAGGTTTTTGGATTTCAGTGTGTGTATTGAGATAAACTCTGTGAGGGGTGTAAGCAGATTGGTCTTAGGTCCTGGTGGTCTGTAGCAAAGTAGAATGTGGGTGGTTTCATGGGGTGTTGATTGAAGATGTAGCGTCAGTGTCTCCATAAAAGGCACTGGGTTCTGTAAGATTGGTTTGGTGAGTGCCAAGTGCGATTTAAAAATCACTGCTAGGCCTCCTCCTTTTTTTCCTATCCGATGTTCCGTTAGGATCCTGTAGTTCTCCGGCACCAATTCGGTGAGGATGGTGTTGCAGTCGGGTGTTAGCCAGCTTTCCGTAATGAAGAGGCAGTCTATATTGTTTTGGGTGATGAAGTCGTGTACTTCTAGTCTGTGTTTGGCTGCAGATCTGGTGTTGATCATGGCGCATGCTAATTGTTGTGGTTGGGTAGGTATCTTCCTGTTTTTGCAGGTTGATTGTAGGTCAGTCTTTAATAGATGTTCTTTTCGTAGAATTTTTTGAATGGGAGCTGGCAATGTTGCGGTGGTATTTCTTAGTCTGTGGAGGACTTCAGCTGAATATTTAAGGTAGCACATGGCCAGAGGATGAAGTTGATGGTCCGGGATGACTGAGCTGATGATCCAGATCCGGGTTTGTCTTGTTATCAGTCTAAGTATCAGACTTGCCGCCGCGTAGACTAAAGCCAGCAAGTTGATCGTGTGGTGCCCTATGTGTGAGGATGCTGATCCTGATCCGGGTTTGTCCAGTTATAAGTCTAGGTATCAGACTTGCCGCCGCGTAGACTAAAGCCAGCAAGTTGATCGTGTGCCCTGTGTGTGAGGACTTGGTTTGGTTTAGTAGTAGTTTCCTGGCTGTTCCGGCTGCCTCTGCTTGTCGCAAGGAATCCTGGACCAGAAGAATGCTGCAGGTGACAGCTGCGGTGTGTTGCTTAATTGAAGCGAGTAGTTCCTGTAGGGGAGATGGGGGCCTGTTGAACCTACCGCCCTCTCGTTGATCCAGAGGAAGGCGAAAAAACCCCTAACTGTGCTGGCCAATTGCTCAGTGGGGGGAAAAAATTCCTTCCTGACCCCGAGAGGCGGTCGGACAAAGTGCCCTGGATCAACTACTGGTGGGGGGGGGAAGGGGGGGATCCCGAGAGCTTACCTGTTTGGAGATAGTCCCTGAAGCGCTTGCTGTGTTGCCTGATGCTTCTGCGATGAAGTCCGGTTGCTGGGTAGGGGTGTGCTGAAGGGGGTGGGCACGCCGGCCTGCAGAAAGGAGGAAAGGATAAGCAGGGGGGTGGGATGAGGTGGGATGAGTCTCATCCGCAGCCGGTTCCTTCCTTGTCTATGAAGCTAGAGCCGGGCGATGGCGGCTGCGGATGTTGCCCCACCTGGGGGACTGACCTGAGGTGGATGGAGTGGACGGAGTGCCTGTGGTGTCTGCTGGGGGGTCCTGGAGGTCCTGGGGATGTCCTGTGGTGGCTGGGTGGAGAGGGTGTACCAAGATGGCCGCCGGAGCAGGCCGGAGCCTCAGGCCTGCCTGGTCTCAGCTCCCTTGGGTGATGATGGAGGTGCTGGTGTGGTGGGGGGACCGGTGAGAGGGGTGTCCGGCCGCGTGGGTGCCTGATGGGGGGGACCTGACGCTGGTAGGGCCGGAGATCCGGCGCCGGCCGGACTAGGCCGAAGCCGGGGAGTTTCCTAAGACCGCCTGCCCGGAAAGGCGGGTGGAAGGCGGCAGGTGACGGCGGCGGTGGGGGATGGCTAGTTCGGATGTCAGGGGCTGAGGGGGGACTCGACCTGGTCCCCGAGGGTGGGAGGGAGGGGAGGGGGGCCTTGAAAGCCCGAAAAGGGCTGCTGAGATCCGGGAGGAAGGGGGGAGGCAGGGGGCCTGCAGAAGCCGGAGCTTCTCACGGAGCTGCTGACAGCACGTCCACACGTCAGCACCTCAGCGCTGACAAGGAGACTGACAAGATGCAGGAACAGCAACAACTGGAGTTATGTCAGCATTTCCTAATAATAACACCCATTCTTATATGGTTTCAGTCTAAAGTTAAGTTATAACTCCATCCATTGTCCTGACATAGTAACTCAAAAATAGATGTATCTATACAGCAAAACGACTTCTCTCTGCCCTCTGTCCCTATATGTTCTGTGACCTTCAAAGATTAAAATTAATTATCTTATAACATTCATGTGTAACATATATATTTTCAGAAACTTTTATCACTTAAACTATTAATTAACTCAAAATATCTAACACCGCCATCTCCACTCCTAAGACCTCTTTCTCTCTAGTTCAATCATTACCTCCTCCCATGGTCTCCTTCAGGACTTCTCTAGAGCCCCTCCCATCCACTAGAACTCTTTACCTCAACCTTTCTGGCTTTTTCTTTCTCTGTTTGCCTTTAGGATATCAAAATCTCACCCAAAATGCCTGCTTAAGACCCCCATTCACTAGCTCCCTCATTACCTCCTCTCATGGTCTCCTCCAGGACTATCCCGATCCTCTTCAATCCTCAATCTGTCCAGCTTTCTCTTTCTCTGTCTTTCTCTGTGCTTTTTGGATCTCAAAACATCACCCAAACGGTCTGCTCCTCCCAAGGACTCCTGCTCCCTAGCTTCCTCACCACCTCCTCCCACAGTCTCCTTCAATACTTCTCCAGAGCCTCTCCCATCTTTTGGAAATTCCTACTCCAATCTGTTCAGCTTTCTCCTTCTCTGTGTGCCTTTAGGATCCTAAAATATCACCCAAACCATCTTTAATGCTCTTCACAAGACCTCCTGCTTTCTAGCTTACTCTTTACCTCTTTCCATGGTCTCCTCCAGGACTTCTCCAAAGCCTCTCCAATCCGCTGGAACTCCTTACACCAATCTGTTTGACTTTCTCCTTCTCTGTCCTCTTTGTTCCCCCCCAAGACCTCCTGCTCTTTTCTTCCTCATTACCCAAATCGTCTGCTGCTCCTAGGACCTCGTGCTTTCTAGCTCCCTCATCACCTCCTCCCATGCTCTCCTCCAGGACTCCTCAACACTTTATCACTTGTGTGGCCACTTTAGCACACCCTAAGTGCTATTGTAGCTTCAAACCGAAAAATATCCAGCAAATCATAAAAATGCTGAATTCTCTAACAAATGATCCACCCTTTGCTGCGGTGAAAAAAATAAAGTCACTAGAGGAGTTAGGAATGGGTATCTAAGATAAAAATGAAGAAGAAAATGAAGGTTCAGCAAATAGATATATTCTGCAATATTATACTTTGTATGACATTAACAATAACTAAATACAGAATTAGTGCACTCCTGGAGCATGTGCTCTGAGTACCAGGCTCAGGAAATGCCCATGGGAGGATTCCAAGCCTTCCACTGGGGGCTCCTACCTCTATAGCTACATCACAAAATACTCACTGGGGTTCCACTTTAAACCCCTCCATGCAAGCCTGCTTTTGTCCCTCAGCTGGCATATATTAGCTCGGCCCTCAAAATTTACACTCGCCTGCTCGCAGTTGGCGAGTGGAAATTAGCGAGTGAGCAGTGTTGTGGAAATTATATTGTATAAAATATATGTGGACATTTTATTCTAGGATGTATGTTTTTTTATAGATTGTCATCTGTCTCCCTGTGTCTGATTTAATCGAGGAGCGCTCTAGCAGAGTGCACTTGGGTTGAATAGAGATCAGTGGTAAAAACGGTCAGTATGAAAACCTTCTCATGGGATTTGAGACGTGTTCTCTGTGTCTGTGGCTGTTTGTCGGTTTGTAGGTACCAAGCGCAATGCGCTGGGCTTCTTGCCTTCAAATGACTATACGCATTAGAGAAGCGAAGTCCGCATAACGAGAGAAACATGTTATTTTATCTCTGTGTGGCTACGTTATCCCTTTTGGATACATATCTGCTTTAATAAGAGGACATTTGCATCCGCCTTGTTTATATACTCGTACCGTATATTAACAACATCAGTGACAATGTCCCTGCAGATTGTCTCAAGCCTGTAAGAACCAATAGAATGAGCTTAATAAATACTGTTCAATTTGAACAGTATTTACTGGGCTGCATACTGACTAAGAGGACATGTGCACTTCCTCCCGTGAGTGCCCTCCCCTTTTGTTTTATGTCACTTCCTGTGATGTCATTTTGTATTGAGGCAGGCACTTCCTGTTTGTCATTCTTTTGTGGCCAATGAATAAAAAGCCCAAGGGTCTGTGTTTGAGGGACAGACGCTTGAGATTCCAGCTTGAAGCAGCATTTTGTTCCTGATTCTACCTGGTGCTATGAAGTACTTCCATTTCCTTTTACCAAAGAGCTTGATACACACGTGCTTTTAAGCGCGAAGGAATTGTTTTGTGCTTTGTGTGCATTTAGACGCTGGAAGTGCACATTTTGGCGCAGTGTGGATTTGCGTACAGAGCCCAAGGGAATTTTGCCACGACAGCAGCCATATCGGAGGGGGAAATGGCGGGCACTGCCGGCAGGTGGGGTTAAATGGGAGCCGATTCTGCGATCCGTCAGGAAATTGTGGGGAAGGGAGAGGAGAGGAAGAGGAGCACCGCCGGATCACACAGATCTTCACTGTCAAATTCCTGCCTTCTGGACCAGCTCCTATGATAGACAGCACACTGGTCCAATGCCGAGAATCCTCTCCCTTCCCATGAGGCTACATTGATGGGCACTGATAGTCTGCATTAATGGGCACTGATAGGCTGCATTGATGGGCACTGATGAGGCTGCATTGATGGGCACTGATGAAGCTGCATTAATGGGCACTGATGAGGCTGCATTGATCGGCACTGATGAGGCTGCATTGATGGGCACTGATAGGCACTGATGAGGCTGCATTGATCGGCACTGATGAGGCTGTGTCAAGGTTGGACTCAGCCCTCCCTTCTTTGAGGTGGCCGCTCAGCTGTCGGCTAATTGCCAGCTCCTATCTCTCCACAGTGACTCACCTGTTGATGACATCCTGCTAATCAGTCCTGCCTACTTAAGCCGTCCAGTCCAGATGATCTCTGCCTTCTCCTTGGTCACATCTCTAGAGACGTTCTCCTGTGTTCCTGTTAAAGTCTTGCTTGGGTGACATTCCTTCTAGCTCCAGATCCTGCTTGCTGTCCTACTACGCTGTTCTCTTGCTCCTTGACATTTTGGCTTGTCTGACTATCCATTCCGGTTCCGGAACTCTGGCTATTTTTTGACTACGTTTACTCTGTTTACTTTTTTTATTATTATTAAACAAGTGTGATTTTTTTTTTTTTATTCCTTTATTTAAGTAATACAAAGTACAACAAAACGGCATAGACAGCATTGTCAGAGTACATGTAACAGGTCAGAGAATGCAAAAAACATTACAAAGTAAGAAACATCATGTGGGCTAATCAAACCACTTCCCTGCGTAAGGCACAAAATAGGATCAAATGAAGTATCAGGGCAATGTTACCTCCCGCCGGGTCGAGTGGGTGGATCAGTCATCGTTATTCCTGGCTGCTAATAACTAATACCTTCGTTAGACTATACCAGATGATTAAACAAGTGTGATTTAACTGTACTTCTGTCTCAGTCTGATTCATGGTTTCTGCTAGGCTGCACTGACGGACACTGATAGGCTGCACTGATGGACACTGATGAGGCTGCACTGATAGGCACTGATGAGACTGCCCTGATATGCTGCATGTATGAGGCTGAATTGATGGGCACTGATGAGGCTGCATTGATGGGCACTGATAGGCACTGATAGGCTGCACTGATGGGCACTGATGAGACTGCACTGATGAGGCAGCACTGATGGGCACTGAGACTGCACTGATATGCTGCACTGATGGGCACTGATGAGACTGCACTAATGGGCACTGATATGCTGCACTGATGGGCACTGATGAGAATACACTGATAAGGCTGCACTGATGAGACTACACTGATGTGCTGCACTGATGGACAATGATATGCTGCATTGATGGGCACTGATAGGCTGAATCAATGGGCACTGACGAGGCTGCACTATTGGGCACTGAAAAAATTGTTGTTAATATTTATATTTGTAACTTAAAGTGGTTGTAAACCCTTTAACCCTTTTTCACCTCAATGCTTTCAATGCATTGAGCTGAAACACCTTCTGTCATGCAACTGCGCTCCCGACCCCCCCCCCCCCACCCCCCCCCCCCGTTTTACTTACATGAACCCAGTCTTTCTCGCCCGGGGGACAAGCACACCAGCTCTAGCCGGTGTCTTGTGTCCTGATTGGATGAATTGATAGCAGCGCAGCCATTGGCTCCCCGGGGGGTGGGGCTGAGTCCTGCTGTCTGTGTCAATAGACGCAGCAGCAGGACTCGGTAGGGGGCCCGCACGGGTGTCCCGAAGGAGATCGCTTCTCCGATGGGGCATTCGAGAAGAGGAGGAGCCACGAGCGCCGCTGAGGGACCCCAGAAGAGGAGGATCGGGGCCAAACCAACTGCACAGTGGAGGTAAGTAGGACATGTTTGTTATTTAAAAAAAAAAAAAAAAACACGAGGGTTTAGTAACCCTTTAATTCTGCATAAAACATTTAACAGTGTCATTTCATTAATTAATGAGGGCGTGTTTAGGGGCGGAATTAGGGGCGGGCAGGGTAGGGGTTGAGTGGGGTAGCTGGTGGCGAGTGACTCTTAAGGCCTGGCTAGTAGCTCAGGACTTTAAATTTTGAACCCTGTATTAGCTTACTATAAATGTAGCTTTTGGGTTATCTCACTAGCTGACTTTAAAATAATTTCATGACTCTTGAAAAGATTAAATAAATGAAAATTAAAGACTTTCTATTTATTTTGCCCGCAGTTCTTTTAATAACAGAACCTCAGCCTCCCCACTTGATAAATTCCCCTTCCAGAGATAATTTGGAAGAGGCTGATTTTCTTGGCCTCCTTCAGCCCCGTGAACAAATATCTTCATTATCTCCCGCCTGTCTCGGTATCCGTCTGTAACCAGATAGCAGGCCAGTGCCATGTGTGTTGGCGTGTGATAGGGTGAGGTGCCAAGCCGGAGAGAATGGAGGAGTTGCAGGGAAGACATCTGCGCGGGGATACAATTCTTATCTCCGCCTGGCAGCGGCCGAGGAACGCTCGGGAGCTCAGAGGAACCGGCCCGGAGATTAACAGACGGCTCAGGGAACGGAAGATTTCAAGGGGACACTGCCATGACAACTGCGCCGCCAATGTCCCTGGCACACGCTGGGGATGTCGTATGATAATATCCATCGTGATGTCTACGTGAAAAACCGCGCCAGAACGAGCACATTTTCCAAAAACGAAAATGGATCGGTGAATGGCTAACGTCAGCACGTCTGTTTATATTTACTGCCATGGCGGCTAGTATTCAGGAAACCTTTCACAGTGTTTCTGGCGGGACTGCTGTCACTTGTCGCTTGATTCTGTAAGCCCCGCCCCCCCCCTCTGCAAACTACAGAAATTAAAGCTGAACTTCAGATGGATATTTATAGCTGAACTCTCAGCACAAATAAATACAAATGATACATAGTTACATAGTTAGCTAGGCCGAAAAAAGTCCATCCAGTTCAACCATAAAAAAAAAGAAATAATAAATAAAAATAAAATATAATAAATAAAAATAAAATATGATAAATAAAAATAAAATATAATAAATAAAAATAAAATATGATAAATAAAAATAAAATATAATAAATAAAAATAAAATACAGTAATATTAAAACATAATTAAACCGGTTTTCAGTTTTTAAAACCCCGAATGTGATCTGGTATCAGCCTCCTGAATTCCCTGTACAACAGGGCTGAAGTGTAAGAGAGGTGGAAGCAGCATGAAAAGATCAGTTCATGTGCTGACAAGAAGCATGCTTATAGGAGGAGAGAGCAGAGTGGTGAACTCATTGCTGTGCTACTTCTCAGTTCACTGTCCAGTCGCAGGTTGGGGGCTCGTCCGGGATGACCTGAACGATGACGGCTCAGGGAACGGAAGATTTCAAGGGGATACTGCCATGACAACTGCACTGCCAATGTCCCTGGCACATGCTGGGGATGTCGTACGTAGTATTCAGGAAACCTTTTACAGTGTTTCTGGTGGGACTGCTGTCTCTTGTCACTTGATTCTGTAAGCCCCGCCCCCTCCGCAAACTACAGAAATGAAAGCTGAACTTCAGATGGATATTTATAGTTTAACTCTCAACACAAATAAATTCAAATAATACGGTAATCATTAAAACATAATTAAACCTATTTTTTGTTTAAAAAAAAAATAAAAACAAGCAGTAAGTACCCGAATGTGATCTGGTATCAGCCTCCTGAATTCCCTGTACAACCGGGCTGAAGTGTGAGAGGTGGAAGCAGCATGAAAAGGTCAGTTCATGTGCTGGCAAGAAGCAGGAGGAGAGAGCAGAGTGGTGAACTCATCGCTGTGCTACTTCTCAGTTCACTGTCCAGCCGCAGGTTGGGGGCTCGTCCGGGATGACCTGAATGATGATGGCTCAGGGAACGGAAGATTTCAAGGGGAAAAAAAACAAACTCACATTTTTAAATGTGGACCACACAGTGTACAAACGAGCACCGAACTCGTATCTGATGGCTGTTTCCGGTGTCCGTATGCCTCTGGGATACTAGAGGCATACGGACACCGGAAACAGTGGTCAGATACGAGCTCGGCGCTCGTTTGTACACTGTGTGGTCCACATTTAAAAATGTGAGTTTGTGAGTTTGTTTTTTCCCCTTGAAAAATGTGAGTTTGTTTTTTCGTTTTTACAAATAAACTTCAGTATTGTTTAAAAACTTACTACACTATAGTAGGCTCTTTATCCCCTGTTTCTACCTTGGTATACTGAGCATCCAAGCGATCCCCTGACATCCATATACTGGAAGGAAAAGAAACCATCTACTCAGGCTTAGCACCATACCTACTAGGAACGTGCAGGAATACACCAACCTTAAGGGATTGCATCCCATCTCTCTACATGCTGTTACCTTACAGCAGTAAGGTAAAAATTTAGCACACTCACGGGTGTCAGTGACACCGAAGAGACACCCTGCACTTAAAGTCACAGTGCCACTAAATGCTATCTCGCTTCCACATGATGTTCCTGTAGAACAACCCCACATCTGCACTTTTGCACACTGGACCCTGAAGAGTGTCCAGCTATTCACAGTTTTGGACTCTATATTTCATTTCATTTTATTTTAGTTTTATATATATATTTATATATATATATATATATTATTGTCTCTATTTACGGCTACTTTTAAGCCGTTACTTCACTATTTCTATTGTGCACAACAATCCATGGTGCTTTATGGAATTTTATTGCGATTATTTGCCCATTTATTTTATTCCTTTATGAAATCATATTGCGATTATTTGCACATTTATTTTACCTTCTTATGGAATTTTATTTAGATTGTTTGCACATTTATTTCTTCACATCAGCACTTTATTGTGTTTTATGAAACTTTATTGTTCGTTTAACAACTTCAGCCCCGGACCAATTTGCAGGACCAGGCCCCTTTTTGCGATTCGGCACTGCATCGCTTTAACTGACAATTGCGCGGTCGTGCGACGTGGCTCCCAAACAAAACTGGCGTCCTTTTTTTCCCACAAATAGAGCTTTCTTTTGGTGGTATTTGATGCGGTTTTTATTTTTTGCGCTATAAACAAAAATAGAGCGACAATTTTGAAAAAAAATGCAAAATTTTTTCCTTTTTGCTATAATAAATATCCCCCAAAAATATATAAAAAAACATTTTTTTCCCTCAGTTTAGGCCGATACGTATTCTTCTACATATTTTTGGTAAAAAAAATCGCAATTAGCGATTATTGATTTGTTTGCGCAAAAGTTATAGCGTTTACAAAATAGGGGATAGTTTTTTTATAGCATTTTTATTAATATTTTTTTTTTTACTAGTAATGGCGGCGATCAGCGATTTTTATTGTGACTGCGACATTCTGGCGGACACATCGGACATTTTTGACACATTTTTGGGACTATTGTCATTTATACAGAAATCAGTGCTATTTAAATGCACTGATTCCTATGTAAATGACAGTGGCAGTGAAGGAGTTAACCACTAGGGGGGCGGGGAGGAGTCAGTGTGACGTGTTGTGTGTTTTTTTTTACATTAGGGGGCGGGGCTGACGTCTGACGTCACTGATCGGCTTTCCCGATGACAGGGAACAGCAGATCAGTGACAGGCAGTGTAGGAAGCGCGGGGAGAGGTTTGTTTATACAGACCTCTCCCCGTTCTTCAGCTCTGTGACCCGATCGCGGGACACCAGCGGCGATCGGGTCCGCTGGTCCGGACCGGGTCGCGACCCCGCGGCTAGGCAATTAAAGGGCATGTATATATACGTGCTTTTGCCTAGCCGTGCCATTCTGTAGACGTATATCTACAGGAGGCGGTCGGGAAGCGGTTAAATAACTGACATATATGCACTGTATTGTATTTATTTTGCATATTGTTTTTTTCTATATAACCGATAGGAGCGCAGCACCACCTACTGTTTTTGATTTCATTTTTTTGAGTAGAGTTTGACCCTTACGGTGCCTGCAGCACCTTCTATATACACTGTTTATCATTTCCTATTAGCGCAGGAGTACTCAATCTTTATTTCTTTACTATGCTGCTATGGGCTCTAACCCCAGATCTTTTGTAGACCTAGCCACGCCCCTGCTTGTGACCCTGATCTTTTGGTGTGTTCTCTGTCTATCCTTGTCTGCTAGTCGCCCTGACCTTTGGCTTATCTCCTTTCTATACCTTGTTGTCCCGGGCTGCTGCTTCCTCTCTGTCCTCCTGTAACCTGAGACCCTGGGGGGCCGTGACCTGGAGTCAGTTGCAGCGCAGTCCATCCTCCTCACCACTAGAGGCTCTGGTGAACACCTGCTGGCTCTTAGACTCCGCGCCCTGGGGAATCTTATGCTCTAGCTCCCAGTGGGATCCGTGTTGGTGCTCCAGTGGACCTGCCTTCCTGAACCACCCAGAGTTCCATCCGCAGCAGTCAGCCTATGAAACATAGTGCTGCGCTGTTGGACAAGAGCGCAGCACTATGTTTTATTGTTAATTTTCCTTGTGGTTATGGTATGGCCTCTCAGTGCTTTGCAGCAGTTGTTTAGTTGTCGTTTTTCTCTTTGATACAGCGCGGGAATACTTACTTGATAAAACTTTATCTAAGGAACAAACATGGCTGACCCATGTACATAGGTTATTGAAAACTATACACAGAAGCAAGGGGTTTAACCACTTAACCTCCGGAAGATTTACCCCCTTTCATTTTTTATTTTTTTTGCTATGGCACTGCTTTACTTTAACTGACAATTGCGCGGTCCTGCAACGTTGTACCCAAACAAAATGTATGTCCTTTTTTTCCCACAAATAGAGCTTTCTTTTGGTAATATTTGATTGCGGTTTTTATTTTTTGCACTAGAAACAAAAAAAAAGACCGACAATTTTAAAAAAACAAAACAATATTTTTTTACTTTCTGCTATAATACACATCCAATAAAAAAAAAATGGAAAAAAAAAATCGCATTTCTTCATCAGTTTAGGCCAATATGTACAGTTGTGTGCATAAGTTTACATACCCTGGCAGAATTTATGATTTCTTGGCCATTTTTCAGAGAACATGAATGAGAACACAAAAACTTTTCCTTCTCTCATGGTTAGAGTTTGGCTGAAGCCATTTATTATCAATCAGCTGTGTTTACTCTTTTTAACCACTTCAATACCGGGGGGGGCACTTAAACACCTTCCTGCCCAGACCAATTTTCAGCTTTCAGCGCTGTCGCACTTTAGGCCCATAGGCCCAAGTGCGCGGTCATACAACACTGTACCCAAATGAAATTTTTATCATTTTTTTCCCACAAATAGAGTTTTCTTTTGCTGGTATTTGATCACCTCACACGGTTTTTATTTTTTTCTAAACAAATAAAAAAAGACCAAAAATTTTTAAAAAAAATATGTTTTTTTTTTGGTTTCAGTTTCAAAACTTTGTAAATAAGTAAGTTTTCTCCTTCACTGATGGGGCTGCACTGACGGGCACTGATAAGGCGGCACTGATGGGCACTGATGAGGTGGCACCAATGAAGTGGCACTGATGAGGTGGCATTGATGGGCACTGATATGTGGCACTGATGGGCACTGATGGGCGACACGGATGGGCACTGATAGGTGGCACAAATTGGCACTGATAGCTGGCACGGATTGGCATGGATAGGCAGCATGGATGGGCATGGATAGGCGGCACAGATGGGCATGGATAGGCGGCACGGATGAGCATGGATGGGCACTGATAGGCGGCACGGATGGGCACTGATAGGTGGCACGGATGGGCACTGATAGGTGGCATGGATAGGCACTGATAGGTGGCACGGATAGGCACTGATAGGCTGCCTTGTATTTTTTTTGTTTTGTACTGATGGATGCCAATCAGTGCCAAACAATAATGCATGCCAATCAGTGATGCCCATTGTGGGCACTGATTGGCATCCATTGTGGGCACTGATTGGCATCCATTGTGGGCACTGTGTGTCATCCCTGGTGGTCTAGGGTGGCATACCTGGTGCTGGGCATCCCTGGTGGTCTGGTGGCGTCCCTGGTGGTCCAGTGTGGGCATCCTCGGGGGGGGGGGGGGGGGGACGCGCTGATAATCGATCAGCACAGACCCCCCCTGTCAGAGAAGCAGCCGATCGTCTCTCCTCTACTCGCGTCTGACAGATGCAAGTGAGGAAAAGCCGATCAACGGCATTTCCTATTTACACTGTGATCAGCCGTGATTGGACACCGCTGATCACATGGTAAAGAGTCTCCGTCTGAGACTCTTTACCAAGATCGTAGTCGCGGGGTGTCAGACTGACACCCCGCAACAACGATCGCCGTGATGCGCGCCCCCGGGGGCGCGAAACGGCTCAAAATCCTGTAGACGTCATATGTAGTCCAGTCAGGATTTTAAAACCACTTTGCCAACGTCTTTTGCCAATAGGGCGGGCAGCAAGTGGTTAAATCATGCCGCTAGTCAGACATCGGACGTGACCGATTTCACAGAACCCAGAGCTTCTATTGTGCTTATGGCTTACCAAAATGTACAGTATTTCACAAAAGTAAGTACACCCCTTACATTTTTGTAAATCTTTTCTTCTTCTATCTTTTCATGTGACAACACTGAAGAAATGACACTTGTCTACAATGTAAAGTAGTGAGTGTACAGCTTGTATAACAGTGTAAATTTGCCGTCCCCTCAAAATAACTCAACACACAGCCATTAATGTCTAAACCTCTGGCAACAAAAGTCAGTACACCCCTAAGTGAAAATGTCCAAATTGGGCCCAAACCTCTGAGTTATGAACAAGGTATACCCTTCTATCGCATGTACTAGCCTCAGTCCAAAGCATCTACTGCAGGGGGTCTCAAACTGGTGGTCCTCCAGCTGCTGCGGAACTACAAGTCCCATCATGCCTCTGTCTGAGGGAGTCATGCTTGTTACTGTCAGCCTTGCAATGCGTCATGGCACTTGTAGTTTTGCAACAGCTGTGGGGGGGGGCTGACAGTTTGAGACCCCTGATCTAGTGGCTACTCTCTCCCCTTAATCTGCTGTCACTTCTAATGCCCCGTACACACGGTCGGAAATTCCGACCACAAAATCCGTCGGATTTTTTTCCGACGGATTTTGTTCCGACACTGGTGTTGCACACACACGGTCGGACAAAGTTGTCGGAAAATCCGATCATCCTGAACGTGGGGACGTTCGTTGCCTACGACGGGACTACGTAGAGGCGAGTAGCCAATAGCTTTGGTCTTGTAATGTGATCTGAGCATGCGTGGCACTTTGTCCGTCGGAATTCGCTACACACGATCGGAAAAAGTCCGATAGGACTTTGTTGTCGGAAAATTTGAGAGCAGGAGATAAAACTTTGTCCGTCGGAAAATCCGACGGAAAAAGTCCGATGGAGCCCACACACGGTCGGAATTTCCGACAACTTTGTCCGATAGGACATTTTCCGTCGGAAAATCCGACCGTGTGTACGGGGCATAAGAGACCATGACACCAGACAATTCTGGGAGATGCCCCCCCACCCCCAGTACACAGCAGGTGATTGACAGCCCCAGCTGTGCATGTTTACCTTTAAGACTGTATAGAAGGGGGTGTGTCCTTTCCATTCACTCAAGTCTCAGATTACACTCAGTTCTAGGTCTTGTGACCACAGAGGTCACGTGATCAGGCAATCTTTTCCACCCCCCGGTAAAAAGACCCAGATAAAGGGACACCTAGCCTGGGTGGAAAGGGGTTAACGTTTTTTTATCCAAAATAAACAAATAAAGAATGTTGTTCCCCTTTAAGACATAAATATAAATAATAAAAATTACGGTCGGCGCTTATCCACGTTTTCTATTATAGATAATAATTAGACCTGACTTATTTTCCCAGGGAGACGTCGTTCTTTATCACCACCTCCAGATACCCTCCGCGTTAAACTTATCATTAAACCTCATTGTGAGTATTAATCAGTTTTTTAAGGCGTTGTCGCCGGCGAACGCAAATTAATTTGAACAGATTCCGATCTCCGATATTCGCTTAACTGAATCCATTCAACTAACGAAGGCAGCATTTTTTTTTTTTTTTTTTTTTTTTTTAAGAGGTTTTAACTGGGGCAGGCGTTTCGTCTCGTTCCCAGACGTAAAATTTTAATGATTATTACAGTTGCTAGGAGCGACAGGAAGGACGCAGTCTTTTTTTTTTTTTTTTTTATGTATTTATCTAATTAAAAAAATCTTTTTTTTTTCTTTTCCTTAATCCACCAGCATTCTACTTACTAATTCATGCAGAGAAGGCAAAACTCCAGAAGGAGTAACATAGCGGCTGGGCGGGTTGGTCTGTCGGTGCCGGATAGAGAGGAGATTTGATGTTTGTCTTTTGCCAGATTGATGAGAACGGCGGCACCCGATTCGTATGTTTTCACCTTCCGAGCAGCTGCAGGTAACAAGAACATTCAGTTAGTAAATTAATGGTTTCCTGTACAATTGTTCAAACATCACAGAGCTCAGTCCGTTCAATTTAGACTCTGACTTTGCTGTACAGCAGCTGTCCACTAAATGTGGTCCACGGGCTGGAGGCAGCAACCCACCGACACCACAAATGGGGCACTATTCCTCCCAATGACACCAACAATGGGGCACTATTCCTCCCAATGACACCAACAATGGGGCACTATTCCTCCCAGTGATTCTTATGATGGGACACTTTCACTGACACCAATGATGGGGCACTATTCCTCCCACTGACACCAATGATGGGCACTATTCCTCCCACTGATACCAATGATGGGGCACTATTCCTCCCAATGACACCAACAATGGGGCACTATTCCTCCCAGTGACACCAACAATGGGGCACTATTCCTCCCAGTGATTCTTATGATGGGACACTTTCACTGACACCAATGATGGGGCACTATTCCTCCCACTGACACCAATGATGGGGCACTATTCCTCCCACTGATACCAATGATGGGGCACTATTCCTCCCAATGACACCAACAATGGGGCACTATTCCTCCCAGTGACACCAACAATGGGGCACTATTCCTACCAGTGATTCTTATGATGGGACACTTACACTGACACCAATGATGGGGCACTATTCCTCCCACTGACACCAATGATGAGGCACTATTCCTCCCACTGACACCAATGATGGGGCACTATTCCTCCCACTGACACCAATGATGGGGCACTATTCCTCCTACTACTGACACCAATGATGGGGCACTATTCCTCCCACTGACACCAATGATGGGGCACTATTCCTCCCACTGACACCAATGATGGGGCACTATTCCTCCCACTGACACCAATGATGGGGCACTATTCCTCCCACTGACACCAATGATGGGGCACTATTCCTCCCACTGACACCAATGATGGGCACTATTCCTCCCACTGATACCAATGATGGGGCACTATTCCTCCCACTGATATCAATGATGGGGCACTATTCCTTTCACTGACACCAATGATGGGGCACTATTCCTCCCACTGATACCAATGATGGGGCACTATTCCTTTCACTGGCACCAATGATGGGGCACTATTCTTCCCACTGACACCAATGATGGGGCACTATTCCTCCCACTGACACCAATGATGGGGCACTATTCCTCCCACTGATACCAATGATGGGGCACTATTCCTTTCACTGACACCAATGATGGGGCACTATTCATTTCACTGACACCAATGATGGGGCACTATTATTCCTCCCGGGGACACCAAAAATAGGATACTATTCCTCCAACTGACACCAAAAATGGGATACTATTCCTTTCACTAAAACCAATGATGGGGCACTATTCCTTCCACTGACATCAATGATGGCGTACTATTCCTCCCAGTGACACCAACAATGGGGCATTATTCTTTCCATTAAAACCAATGACTGGGCACTGTTTCTTCCACTAACACCAACGATGTGGCATTATTATTTCCACTGACTGTTCCACTGACGGCGCTTTTTATTCCAACGATGGGGCACTGTTCCTTCCACTGACTCCAATGGTTACTCTGACTTTGCTGTACAGCAGCTGTCCGCTAAATGTGGCCCACGGGCCGGAGGCAGCAACCCACCACACCAAAAACGGGGCACTAGTCCTCCCCATGACACCAACAATTGGGCACTATTCCTCCCCATGACACCAACAATGGGGCACTATTCCTCCCAGTGATTCCTATGATGGGACACTGCTCCTTTCACTGATACCAAAAAATGGATCACTATTCTTCTCATTGACACCAATGATAGGGCACTATTCTTTCCACTGACATTAGCAATGGGGCACTATTCCTCCTGGTGACACCAAAAATTGGATACTATTCCTCACTAAATCCAATGATGGGGCACTATTCCTCTCACTGACACCAAAAATGGGGCACTATTCCTTTTACTAAAACCAATGATGGGGCACTGGTCCTTCTACTGACACCAACGATGGGGCACTATTCCTCCTGGTGACACCAAAAATGACATCAACAAGGGGGCATTATTCTTTCTTGTAAAACCAATTATGGGGCACTATTCCTCCACATGACAGCAATGATTGTGCACTACTGGTTTCAAAAATGGGGCACTATTCTTTCCACTGACACCAATAACGGGGCATAATTTCTCTAAACAACACCAACAATGGGGCATTCTTCTTTATACTAAAACTAAAGGGATACTCTTCCTTCCACTGACACCAACAATGGGGCACTATTTCTTCCACTGACAACGATGATTGGGCACTGATTCTTCCACTAACACCAATGACGGGACCCTTTTTCTTCCACTGACACCAACGATGGGGCACTATTCCTCCCAGTGACACCAATGATGGCGTACTATTCCTCCAATTGACACAAACAATGGGGCACTATGCTTTCCATTAAAACCAATGACTGGGCACTGTTTCTTCCACTAACACCAACGATGGGGCATTATTTATTCCACTGACTGTTCCACTGACGGCACTTTTTATTCAAATGATGGGGCACTGTTCCTTCCACTGACTCCAATGGTTAGCACTGTTCCTTTTTCTGACACCAAAAATGGGGCTTCATTCGAACCACTGACACCAATGATGGGTCACTGTTTCTTCCACTGGAACCAACAATGCAGCACTATTCTTTCCATTGACACCAACGATGGAGCACTATTCCTTCCACTGACACCAAAAATGGGGCACTGTTCCTTCCAATGAAACCAAAGATAAAGCACGAGTCCTCCTCCCACTAACCACAGGGACTAGAAAAGTTTTTTTATCCCCCACTGACCACCAACCCTGGAGCACGTTTTACTCCAACTCACCACTGGGCCTGGAGGATTGTCTACTTGCCTTTTTTTTTTAGAAAGTTTGAGGAAACAGTGGTGTAGAGTAATGCCGCGTACACACGATCGCACATTCCGACAACAAAATCCATGGGATTTTTTCAGACGGATGTTGGCTCAAACTTGTCTTGCATACACACGGTCACACAAAGTTGGTCTGAAATTTCCGAACGTCAAGAGCGCGGTGACGTGCAACACATACCACGAAACCGAGAAAAATAAATTTCAATAGCCAGTGCTGCTCTTCTGCTTGATTCCGAGCATGCGTGGCACTTAGTGCGTCGGAATTGTGTACACACGATTGGAATTTCGACCAACGGATTTCGTTGTCGAAAAATTTGAGAACCAGCTCTCAAATTTTGTGTGATGGAAAGTCCGATGGAAAATGAGCCTACACGCGGTCTGAATTTCCGACAACAAGCTCCGATCGAACATTTTCCGTCGGAGAGTCCGACCGTGTGTACGGGGCATAACAGTGCAGAGAACTGCTTTGGCTTACTTGTTAGTAGTAGAGGCATTCCCACATAGCACTGATTTAGGAAGAAAACACCCCACATGCATATAACTCTGTAAAATTGTGTTGCAGTGACTTACAGTATTTATCGTCGTATAACACGCACTTTTTCCCCCTTAAAAAAAAAAACACGTGGGTGCGTGTTATACGCCGATCCCCTGCCGATCCAAGGCCCGCCGTCATTTACGAGCAGAGCCGAGTGTACTGTGTACTCGGCTCCGCTCGCAGTCACGCCCAGTCCCGCCTCCCTAGCTTTACGTCCCGCCATTGGCCCGGTGTTGTGTCCATCATAGGAGCCGGGCCAAGGAGCGGGACGGGGGTGTTACTGCGAGCGGAGCCGAAGTACACATTTTTTTTTTTTTTTTAATTTTTTATTTCTGTCTGGAACAGGTCCCACATGGACCAACCTGATACAAGAAGTACACATTTGGCTAGGCTCGGTCTATGTCGGCTGTGGCGGCGGGAGGAGTCGAAGATCGCGGCGGCGGGAGGAGCCGAAGATCGCGGTGGCAGGAGGAGCCGAAGATCGCGACGGGAGGAGCCAAATATCTCAGCGGCGGCGGCAGTAAGTTTAAAAATAAACCATGCTGCAATTTTGGGGAAGGCTGCAGGGGGACAGTGTAAAGCTGCAGGGGGACAGTGCAAGGCTGCAGGGGGACAGTGCAAGGCTGCAGGGGGACAGTGCAAGGCTGCAGGAGGACAGTGGAAGGCTGCAGGAGGACAGTGGAAGGCTGCAGGAGGACAGTGCAAGGCTGCAGGAGGACAGTGGAAGGCTGCAGGTGGACAGTGCAAGGCTGCAGGGGGACAGTGCAAGGCTGCAGGGGGACAGTGCAAGGCTGCAGGAGGACAGTGCAAGGCTGCAGGAGGACAGTGGAAGGCTGCAGGAGGACAGTGGAAGGCTGCAGGAGGACAGTGGAAGGCTGCAGGAGGACAGTGCAAGGCTGCAGGAGGACAGTGCAAGGCTGCAGGGGGACAGTGCAAGGCTGCAGGAGGACAGTGGAAGGCTGCAGGAGGACAGTGCAAGGCTGCAGGAGGACAGTGGAAGGCTGCAGGTGGACAGTGGAAGGCTGCAGGTGGACAGTGCAAGGCTGCAGGTGGACAGTGCAAGGCTGCAGGTGGACAGTGGAAGGCTGCATTGATGGGCATTTAAATGTAATTTTTTTTCCTTAAACTTCCCTCCTAAAAGTTTTTTCCCTTAAACTTCCCTCCTAAACTTGTGTGTTATACGCCGATAAATACGGTATATGGAACTCAGATTAAGGGGACTTTTTGGGGGGAAAACCCACATTCACTGACCCCCCTACTTCACTATGCTCCCCTGCTTATTCATTTCTCTATCTGAGCCATCTCAACCTTGTGTAAGCTCCATGTTGGACAATGCCAAAGTTTACACAGTTTTAATGATGTTCTCCCCCCTATCAGTGTTGGGACCTCATATTTGATAGTTTAGGCCTGAGTACTGCATCCTCAGAGTAAGGGCAGGAGGTGACATGCTCCCCGATACTTGGAGGCTTGGGGTTTTCTAAGATCTTCACTGAAGGAACAGAGTGGCGAGGAACAGAGTGGCGAAGGAAGGAGAAAGTAAGGACCATTGGGCATGGGGTGGTTTTCCAGGAGAACCTGACGCTTTTTTCTGAATGGGCAAAAATTATAGATTGCAATTTACATAACTTACGTGAAGATTTGTAATGTTAATGAGAGTTAAAAGCAAAAAATTTATATTAAAAAGACCATATAAGCCCAACCGTAATTTTGTACAGAGTTGCGAGCATTTCAACCTCAGGATTTATTGCTAAAGGGTGAAAATGAGGAACTTGATATGTCTTCAGTTAGCCAGTTACATTTTATTGGGTACAATAGTTCTAAATAAATAATAATAATCAATAGACTAAAGAGTCTCTTAATTATGGTGAAAGAGGAGAGCCCAAAAGCTGGTCTCCAAGATCATGGAAGATGGTGACTGTAGCCATTAAATTTAGAGACGTTTGCTTCTTGGGAGGAAAGCAATGACAAACCTAGATAACATTATAAAAAAAAGCAGAGACATCACCCTACCGACAAAGTGACGTATAGTCAAAGCTATGGTATTCCCAGTAGTAACCTATGGGCTGTGAAAGTCGGACCATAAGGAAGGCTGAACGCCGAAGAATTGATGCTTTTGAACTATGGTGTCGAAGAAGACTCTTGAAAGTCCCTTGGACGGCAAGAAGATCAAACCAGTCAATCTTGAAGGAAATCAACCCCTAATGTGACGAGAGGACTCATTGGAAAAGACCCCGATGGTGGGAAACATGGAAGGAAAAAAGGACGACAGAAAACAAGGTGGATAGATAGCATCATCAAAACAATGAACTTGAAGTTAAGCAAGCTCCGGGAGGGCAGAAAAGTCTGGCACGCTATGGTCCATGAGGTCACAAAGAGTCGTAAACGTGGGTACCCCGTGCAGAGGAGGATAATTCAGAGTTGAGAATCCACATACAAAAAGTTTAATGAGGGCTCCAAATAAACGTGTAGATTTCAAATACTTAAAAAAAAATTGGTTTGCAGCAGGATACAAAAAAAAAATAACTAATACGTTTTGAGTGTCAAACAAAGTCCCCCTTTTTGAGGGCTTTAGTTAAAAAAAAGTCAGTGACATCAGCTGACAGCGGGCTGTCTGCTGAAAACGAGTCACAGGAGTGCCAAACAAACTGTACTCCTTTGATCCACAGAAGAAGTACAGCCAAAAAGCTTTCCCTGTACTTCTCCTTTAGGCTATTTTCACACTGATCCGACACAAAAGTAATACAACTTCTGATCCGACTTCGCCCAGCGACTTCATGTCGGACTTCCATGCAACTTCAATAAACAGGATCTGACTTTGAGTCTGGTATGAATCTTGAGGGGGAACCCCATGCCAAAACAAAAAATAAAAATTGGCGTGGGGTCAGCCCCAAAATGCATGCAGCCCGGCAGGTCAGGAAGGGGGGGGGGACAAGCAAGCGCCCCCTTCTGAACCATACCAGGCCACATGCCCTCAACATGGGGGGGAGGTGGGTGCTTTGGGGCAGGGGTGGCTCTGTGCCCCCCACCCCAAAGCACCTTGTCTCCATGATTGTTGGGGTCTGCGGGCAGGGGGCTTATCGGAATCTGGAAGCCCCCTTTACAATGGGCCCCCAGATCCCGCCCTCCCCATATGAATAAGTATGGGGTACAAAAAAAGTGTAGTGTTACAAAAAAACAAGAGACAGTTTTGGAAAAGTCCTTTATTAAAAATGAAGCTCCATGTCTTCTTCCTCCACTTCTTCTCCAAGTTTTTCTCCCTCCACTTCTTCTCCCAGTTCTTCACCCTCCGCTTCTTCTCACAGGTCTTCTCCCAGTTATTCTCCCTCCGCTTTTTCTCCCGGTTCTTCTCCCTCCTCTTCTTCTCCCGGTTCTTCTCCCTCTGCTTCTTCTCCCAGTTCTTCTCCGTCTGCTTCTTCTCCCTGTCATTCTCCCTCTGCTTCTTCTCCCGGTTCATCTCCCTCTGCTTCTTCTCCCGGTTCTTCTCCCTACGCTTCTTCTCACAGGTCTTCTCCCTCTGCTTCTTCTCACAGGTCTTCTCCTTCTGTTTCTTCTCCCAGTTCTTCTCCCTCATGCTTCTTGTCCCAATTCTTCTCCCTCCACTTCTTCTCCCAGTTCTTCTCCCTCCGCTTCTTCTCACAGGTCTTCTCCCAGTTCTTCTCCCTCCGCTTCTTCTCCCAGTTCTTCTCCCTCCGCTTCTTCTCCCAGTTCTTCTCCCTCCGCTTCTTCTCCCAGTTCTTCTCCCTTCGCTACTTCTCCCAGGTCTTCTGCCTCCGCTTCTTCTCCCAGTTATTCTCCCTCCACTTCTTGTTTCAGATCTTCTACCTCTGCTTCTTCTCCCAGTTCTTCTCCCTCCGCTTCTTCTCACATGTCTTCTCCCTCTGCTTCTTCTCCCGGTTCTTCTCCCTCTGCTTCTTCTCCCAGTTCTTCTCCCTCCGCTTTTTCTCACAGGTCTTCTCCCTCCGCTTCTTCGCCCAGTTCTTCTCCCTCTGCTTCTTCTCCCAGTTTATCTCCCTCCGCTTCTTCTCCCGGTTCTTCTCCCTCCACTTCTTCTCCCAGGTCTTCTCCCTCTGCTTCTTCTCCCAGTTCTTCTCCCTCCGCTACTTCTCTCAGGTCTTTTTCTTCCGCTTCTTCTCACAGTTCTTCTCCCTCTGCTTCTTCTCACAGTTCTTCTCCCTCCTGTTTCTTGTCCCAGTTCTTCTCCCTCCGCTTCTTCTTCCAGTTCTTCTCCCTCCGCTTCTTTTTCCAGTTCTTCTCCCTCCGCTTCTTTTTCCAGTTCTTCTCCCTCCGCTTCTTCTCCCAGTTCTTCTCCCTCCGCTTATTCTCCCAGGTCTTCTCCCTCCGCTTCTTCTCCCAGTTCTTCTCCCTCTGCTTCTTCTCCCAGTTCTTCTCCCGCCACTTCTTCTCACATGTCTTCTCCCTCTGCTTCTTCTCCCGGTTCTTCTCCATCTGCTTCTTCTCCCAGTTCTTCTCCCTCCGCTTCTTCGCCCAGTTTTTCTCCCTCTGCCTCTTCTCCCAGTTTATCTCCCTCCGCTTCTTCTCCCGGTTCTTCTTCCTCCACTTCTTCTCCCAGGTCTTCTCCCTCCGCTTCTTCTCCCAGGTCTTCTCCCTCCGCTTCTTCTCCCAGTTCTTCCTTCTCTGCTTCTTCTCACAGGTCTTCTCCCTCTGCTTCTTTTCCCAGTTCTTCTCCCTCCGCTTCTTCTTCCAGGTCTTCTCCCTCCACTTTTTCTCCCAATTCTCCCTCTGCTTCTTTTCCCAGTTCTTCTCCCTCCGCTTCTTTTCACAGGTTTTCTCCCTCTGCTTCTTCTCCCAGTTCTTCTCCCATGCCAAAATAAAAAATAAAAAACGGTGTGGGGTCAACCCCAAAATGCATGCAGCCCGGCAGGTCAGGAAGGGGGGGGGACAAGCAAGCGCCCCCTCCTGAACCATACCAGGCCACATGCCTTCAACATGGGGGGGAGGTGGGTGCTTTGGGGCAGGGGTGGCTCTGTGCCCCCCACCCCAAAGCACCTTGTCTCCATGTTAATGGGGAGAAGGGGCTCATCCCAACAACCCTGACCGGTGATTGTTTGGGTCTGCGGGCAGGGGGCTTATCGGAATCTGGAAGCCCCCTCCAGGTCTTCTCCCTCCACTTCTTCTCCCAGTTATTCTCAGTCCGCTTCTTCTCACAGGTCTTCTCCCTCTGCTTCTTCTCCCAGTTCGTCTCCCTCCGCTTCTTCTCCCAGTTCTTCTCCCTCCGCTACTTCTCCCAGGTCTTCTGCCTCCACTTCTTCTCCCAGTTCTTCTCCCTCCACTTCTTGTTCCAGATCTTCTACCTCTGCTCCTTCTCCCAGTTCTTCTCCCTCCACTTCTTCTCACATGCCTTCTCCCTCTGCTTCTTCTCCCGGTTCTTCTCCCTCTGCTTTTTCTCCCAGTTCTTCTCCCTCCGCTTTTTCTCACAGGTCTTCTCCCTCCGCTTCTTTGCCCAGTTCTTCTCCCTCTGCTTCTTCTCCCAGTTTATCTCCCTCCGCTTCTTCTCCCAGGTCTTCTCCCTCTGCTTCTTCTCACTATTCTCCCTCCAAATTATCCCAGACTCAAAGTCGGATTCATTGAAGTCGCCACATGAAGTCGCAGGGCAAAGTCGGATCAGAAGTCGTACTATTTTCGTGTCCGATCAGTGTGAACCTAAACCCTTCCTTACGCTATCCAAAATGAAATGGGTTTACCGTATATATTTTTTTTAATTAAAAAGACATTAACATGCATTGAAAAAATGGTATAGGGTACTTACTATAGAGCCGTTGGCGAAGCTTTGCATAAGGACACAGAACCTGCAGGAAAACAAACAAGGCAAGGGTTAAGCTCTACTATCTACCAGTAATTTCACTTATACAATCTTCTGTCATATAAACAATCTCTCTATATATCATTACAGGAAGCGTTTTGTATAAAAAAAGTTATTAAAGAAAAACGTCCCCAAATCTTTTGTAATCGTCGCCCCTCGAGCTGCGTTTGTTTAGTTCTGTGTGATCTGTTTTTTTTTTTTTTGTTTTTGAATGATTTTCCTAAGCCTACCTATAATTTCGGCGGAATAGGCTGCAATCAGGCAAATGCGCAGTGAATCGCCGCTCTCGCTCGGCGAATATTAATGCGGTCGTTCCAGACAAATACTAACATTTTCCCCGTCTCCGCGCACCGAGGGAAAGGGTCATTTGTAACCCGAGACATTTTTTCGAAAAAGTGCCGCTGTTGTTTTGAGCAGGCGGCTTGTTTATGATCCACGTTGATAGCCACACAGCGTCTTAACAATTTGCATTCTCTGCCTTTGCAAATTGGATGGCGAGGAAGAAAATTGAATGTTGTCAAATGGACTGGAATGGAGGGGGAGGAAATGTCTCCTGGGGAGGAAACAGGAAGCAAGGTGGACGATACCGATGAATGCTGTCAGATGTCCTAGGTGACTTAAAACTGAACTCCAGGCAGAGATTAGAAAACACCAATGAACTAAAGGTATGTATTTATTAATGATGAATTTGATTTAATTTCAGCCTCTCCCTAGAGAGGAGAACGGCACTAGAGAGCCAGTCAGGTGAGCTGACAAGGAAAATGCTGTCAGGAGGAGTGAGCAGAGAGACAAGTTCATCAGTCTTCCACTGATCCTTTACTATCCAATCACAAGCTGAGGGTGGGGAGGTGACCAGGCTGTGTTGCTTAACTACAGCAGAAAAAAATCAAGTCACTGGGTTGACTGTGCTGTCTGTCCATACTGTACATACTGTAGCTGCTGACTTTTAATATTAGGACACTTATCTGTCCTGAAATCCAGCAATGTCGGGACCCCAGCCGATGTCTCCATCGGCTCTTGGGTGCTGCCGCCGCCATTCATGGTAGGGGAAACCAGCAGTGTGAAGCCTTTTCCGCTTCATAGCCGGTTCCCTACTGCGCATGCAGCGGCGAGATCTCTTGGAAGTGGGGACGGGTACCTGTCATAAACAGATACCTGCCCCCCCGAAAGGTGCCAAATGTGGCACTGGAGGGAGGGAGGAGGCAGGTAAGCGGAGCTTCCACTCTTTGGTGGAACTCCACCTTAAAGAGACTACTCTAGTCATCAGATAACAAACTCTGTTCCAGTTCTATGTGCAAGGTTCTCAGTGCTGCATGCAGAGACTCTTGGAAGGCAATTTACTAATACTGGAGCAGCCAAAATCTGCAGAAGCTGTTTATGGCAACCAATCAGTTTATATCTTTCATCTTCAAACCTTAAATGAACAAGCTGAAGATAGAAGCTGATTGGTTATTATACACAGCTGCTCCAGTTTTAGTAAATGTGCATTGAATTGCATGCTACCTTTGGAGGGGTTCTGGGTGTAGGTAGGACTATATCATATCTATGTATAGGTTACTGGTGTGGGACTACAACCTATCTGTGTATAGGCTCCTGGTGCAGGACTACATCCTATCTATGTAGAGGTTCCTGTTGTGGTACAACATCTTATCTTTGTATAGGCTCCTGGTGTGGGACTACATCCTATCTATGTAGAGGTTCCTGCTGTGGTACAACATCTTATCTTTGTATAGGCTCCTGGTGTGGGACTACATCCTATCTATGTAGAGGTTCCTGCTGTGGTACTATATCTTATCTTTGTATAGGCTCCTGGTGTGGGACTAAATCCTATCTATGTAGAGGTTCCTGCTGTGGTACTAAATCTTATCTTTGTATAGGCTCCTGGTGTGGGACTACATCCTATCTATGTAGAGGTTCCTGTTGTGGTACTACATCTTATCTTTGTATAGGCTCCTGGTGTGGGACTACATCCTATCTATGTAGAGGTCCCTGTTGTGGTACTACATCTTATCTGTGTATAGGCTCCTGGTGTGGGACTACATCCTATCTATGTAGAGGTTCCTGTTGTGGTATTACATCTTATCTTTGTATAGGCTCCTGGTGTGTGACTACATCCTATCTATGTAGAGGTTCCTGTTGTGGTACTACATCTTATCTGTGTATAGGCTCCTGGTGTGGGACTACATCCTATCTATGTAGAGGTTCCTGTTGTGGTACTACATCTTATCTGTGTATAGGCTCCTGGTGTGGGACTGCATCCTATCTATGTAGAGGTTCCTGTTGTGGTACTACATCTTATCTGTGTATAGGCTCCTGGTGTGGGACTACATCCTATCTGTATATAAGCTCCTGATTGTCAGGGCTGGGCTCAGCCCTTCCTTCTCTGAGCTGGCCGATCAGCTGTCGGCTAATTGCCAGCTCCTATCTCTCCACAGCCGCGCACCTGTTGATGATATCCTACTCGTCAGTCCTGTCTACTTAAGCCGTCCAGCCCAGAGGATCTCTGCCTTCTCCTTGGTCAACATCACAGAGACATTCTCCTGCATTCCTGTTAAAGACTTGCTTGGCTGACATCCCTTCTGGCTCCAGATCCTCCTTGCTGTTCTACTAAGCTCATCTCCGGCTCCCTGACGTTTGGCTTCTCTTACTATCCGTTACGGTTCCTGAACTCTGGCTATGTTTTGACTACATTTACTCTGTTTACCTTTTTTTATATTATTAAACAAGTGTGATTTAACTGTACTTTTGTCTCAGTCTGATTCATGTTTTTTGACACTGGTGTGGGACTACATCCTATCTGTGTATAAGCTTCTGGTGTGGGACTACGTCCTATCTGTGTATAGGCTCCTTGTGTGGGACTACATTCTATCTGTGTATAGGCTCCCGGTGTGGGACCATCCCGTGTCACCTACCTACACTCTCTTCATCTAGCACTCATCGTGAATCCACATACACCCCTGCCCTCAGAGCCTGAACCAATCAAGAAGAAGGTTGCCCTCCCCAGAGGTGTCCTTCACACCCTATCTGCTCACATGTTCACAACTTAAAGGGGCACCTCTGCTGCTATACCAAAACTATGTCTTTAAATCTTGATAAAGCGCTAGTTTTTTGTCCTGGTATGAATCCACTATATGAAAGGGAATAGAAAACTCTTATAACCTGGGTCCTTTCTTCACATCCTTATCCCCAAAAGGGCATATCATTTATTCTGAAAGCAAATACCACTTTTGCAACCGTGTGTTTTTTTTTCCCTCGCTGTCCGACACTTTCAAACAGACGCAGCACGGCAGATTATCAAGGAAAATTATACATTGTATTATTAATGTATTCACAAGGCAGGTCAAGGAATTGTTGTTAATATCAGTTTAATGGCGCTCGGCAGATGAGAAATAGCAGGGTTTTCGCGGCAAGGAGTTACATTAAAAAGGTGTTAATAGGCATTTAAGTGTCTTGATAGTATTTTGTGCCATTAGGAAACGCTTGTAATTGGTACTCTTAACTTTTCACCCGTCATCAGAGAGAAGCGCGCAAAGGAGGGGCAGAAGAAACTAATAATTTTTTTATTTTTTTCAATTTTCCAAGAATTGAAAATATGGCGTATTATTAAAGAACCCTCTGCATCTAAACTAGATGTATGAGTTTAATGTAAATCCTGTTTGGCTGACAATGAAGCTCCACTTGAGGCAACAACTAAATACAAAATTGAAATAAATATACAGTATGGGTAACATTTTACCTGTCAAAGGACTTTCTTTACACGGAAAAAAAAAAAAGCCAATAGAAGGTGCGTCGGAACAAGTTATAAAATAGCACACTTTACTAGCTTGCATTACAAGAAGGACAATGCGTTTCAGGGTGCAACCCCCCTTCATCAAGGATTTAGTTAAACCTGAATAGACACTGAGTAGGGCTTTCCTGTGTAAATCTAGTGATTTACAAGAATGGCCGACTCTACGGCCACACTTCCCCTTGAGTCTCATAGCCTGTCAGGGCCTGGACTTGAACCTAGGATCTCTGCAGTGTCTGGCAATGATTCTTCTTGCTGAGTCACCTGGATCGCTGGACAGTTCCTTGGACAATTCCTTGAATGATCCTGCCTTGAACCTTGAACTCTTTGCTCCTCCCACAAACTTCCTGTCAGGGCTGGGCTCAGCCCTTCCTTCTCAGAGCAGGCCGCTCAGCTGTCGGTTACTTGCCAGCTCTAATGTTTCCACAGTGACTCACCTGGTGATGATATCCTGCTCGTCAGTCCTGCTGGTTACTTAAGCTGTTCAGTCCAGATCCTCTCTGCCTTCGCCTTGGTCAACACATCCAGAGACTCTCTCCTGTGTACCTGTTAAAGACTCGCTTGGCTGATGTCCCTTCTGGTTTCTGATCCTGCTTGCTGTTCCACTATGCTGATTCTCTGGTTTCCTGATTTCCTGAAGTACACCAATCTCTGGCTCCCTGACGTCCTGGCTTGTCTGACTATACGTTCCGGTTGCTGAACTCTGGCTATGATTTGACTATGTTGCTCTGTTTACCTTTTACTATTATTATTAATAAACAAGTGTAATTTTGACTGCACTTCTGTCTCGGTCTGATTCATGGTTTCTGACACTTTCTGATTTAAGCCATGTCGCTGCACTTCCTGTTTTGCCAAATGATTGTGCTCTCTCAAGCCAATATTTTGCTCTTGTATCTCTTGCTGCTGTCCTTATCTTCACTACCATTTGTTGCCGACCTTTTGGCTTGTTCCTTGACTACGCTTTTGCTTAATCCCAACCTGCAACTATTCATTACTGACCTTTGGCATGTTTACTGACTACGATTCTGCTTGATCCCTACCTGCTATATCTGCTACTGGACCTCACCTCCTGGTGGGGCGATCCTGGGGACCCTGACCTGGCAGCAAAACCCATCCCCACCATCAGGACCTCAGGTGAATCCTTGTCATCAGCCAGGGTGAACCGCTTGTCAGTGGGTACTGCTATAGCTTCTGGCCTCCGAGCCTGACTTCAGACCGTGATATTTGAACTTTCCTCCACTGATTGAGTTGCAGACCTTCGGAACGCATTGGATGTCTTTCAGTGAAAACCATTAATTCAATTTAGACTTTATCTGGTCTGGTGCTTTTTCTATTGGTACAGTTTTTTTTTCAAGTAACCTGCTGAAGGGTATGCCTGTTGTGAGCAGCCTAACCTGAGCCAGTGAGCTCTCTATGTTCCCACTGATTCTTTGCTGTACATAATGATTGTTCATGTAGTTAATGCGGAGCGCCACCCAAAAGGGGATGCTCCGCTTGTCTGCCTCCTTACCTATTTGATGTCTGTTTACCTGCGCTGCCTCCATTGTCGGGGGCCCCAGAGCATTACTTTGCCCAGGGGCCCATGATGCTATTAAGACGGCCCTGCTGTACTGCCATTAGCAGCTACCTCAGTAAAAGATCTTCTTTGTTTACTTGCTTTGCCTGGTCTGAAGTCTCTTAAAGGGGTGCATGCACAGCGTATGAAAAGAACCGGGCCTGCAATACAACAAGGGAGCTGAGCTAGAGGAAGATGCAATACATGGGTCTAACACAGAGAGTACTGTCCAGTGGAAGCTAATGTGCTGTTGCTAAGGACTACCATGTTGGTGTCACATGCAAAGCAACCAATCAGCCAGGAGACGGGTGACATGGCCACTCTGGTGGTGGAGGGAGTTAAGCTGTTGGCACCTCCACTAGCGGCCGGTTTCCCACTCTTTGGGACCCGACCTGCAGCACACAGTGCCTAGGGACACAGCCTGAAGTCACAGGAAGAGGAGAGATGCAATGGGGCCCCGGGAGAGAGAGCAAGGGCACAGGTTGGAGGAAGAGAGTGCTTCCTGTATCCCATATGAACTGTGGGATTAGCCACCGGGAGAGAGGTGACATGAACTACTGGATTGGTGGAGCCCGGTACAGGCTCAGTGGTAACGGTCCCTAAATGCTGCACACTTGGGAGTGGTCTCCTTCAACGTAAAGTGTGTCTGAAAGTGTCATCAGTGTAAAGAAGTCAACCACAGAGCAAGAGAGAGAGTTAAGTGTGCAAGAGCTACCCGTTTCTATGAAAGCGTTTCCGGGCCCGTATGACAGGAATTAGCGGGTGCAGTTCTGCAGTATCCCCACTAGGGTGCCTAAGCCCCACCCATAACTTCACCCCACACTTGCCCAGTAAAGCCAGGCTTCAGATCATAATAGGCCAGGGTCAAGTAGGAGACAAGCCCAGTAGATTTTCAATGCTTTACTTGAGAAATACAGCGCCTTGAGGCGATTCAGTTCGCATTGTAGCGCTATACAAGTTATTCATTCATTCATTCATTCAGAAATGGTATGGCAGGCAAGATCCTACATTTTCGGCAAAGGCTGGTAGTACCTTCCCCAGGGTGGGCATACTTTGTCTGGACCCTCCACTACTCCCAACTAGGGTTCCCGGACCTCTTCAGCTATCCCCCCAGCTGGGAAATGCCTCACACATGCAGGGCTACATGGCTGTGAAAAAGGCCCCAACCAGTCCTATGGGAACCAACTCCAGCAACTACCTCCTTTCTGTTCTACGTCTCCACCCTAACTCATTCTAAGTTCCCTCTACACACAATTTATAAGCAACAAGAGGGCACCACCTAGTGGCCAAACTGAGAATTAAGCTAACACCGCCTTACAAGTGTTTCAAAAAAGTTGTCAGCCCATGTCATGCCAACATTAAAGCCCAACGATGGCAAAAACATTTTCTTATTTTGGATAGAGCACAGGCTTGAGTCTCTTCAGGGTTTCTCTTTTTTTGCTGTTTGTGCTGTCACATTCGACTGCGGCAGTCGCCATTTTTTTGTATGGGTGTCACAGAGACCGGAAGTGAGGGAAAATATGCCCAGTTAGGTCAGACAGAAAAATAAACTCTTCCCCACTTTATCCAAAACTTTATAAAACGGGATGCAGTTGGGCTTTAAGTGGCAAATAACAGTGGCATCCCACAACCGATTCTATGTCTGTCACGATTGGCCAAGGACAGTGAGTTTAGAGTTCGGGCATGGATGCGAGAGAACGGCAGTTTAATGAACTTCTTAATGCTAGTGAAAGAAAGTTGGAAAATTTAATTCAAGTATAAAACACGGGAAAAATTTCATCTTCACAGGACGTCCTTTGTGTTCAGCTTCTGAATAAAACTGCGGGAAGCCACTTCCGAGCCTCCTATAGAGAATTACTGGAGACAAATTTGCTAAGTAGAAAAAGTATATAGAGATTTTAATGACAGTCTTGTAACTCTTTTGGTGCAAGACAAGTGTTGGATGTACAGTGCCTTGAAAAAGTATTCATACCCCTTGAAAGTTTCCTCATTTTGTCATGTTACAACCAAAAATGTAAATGTATTTTATTGGATTTTATGTGATAGACCAACACAAAGTGGCGCATAATTGTGAAGTGGAAGGAAAATTCTAAATGGTTTTCAACATTTTTTACAAATAAATATGTGAAAAGTGTGGGGGGGGGGGGCATTTGTATGGTGCCCCCCGGAGTCAATACTTTCTCTACAAGTCTTTTTGGGGATGTCTCTACCAGCTTTGCACATGTAGAGGGACATTTTTACCCATTCTTCTTCTTTGCAAAATATCTCAAGCTCTGTCAGATTGGATGGAGAGCGTCTGTGAACAGCAATTTTCAAGTCTTGCCACAGATTCTCAATTGACTGGGCCATTCTAACACATGAATACGCTTTGATCTAAACCATTCCATTGTTGTAGCTCTGGCTGTATGTTTCGGGTCGTTGCAGGGCCGATCCTAGGGTCACAGATGCCTGGGTGCAGAAATATTTCTGGCGCCCCCACGTGGGCGTGGTCATCTTACCAACTCCTCCCCTTTACAAATGTTACTATGGCAACGAATCAAACACAGATATTCTCCCCTAAGAAGTCTTTGTTACCCTGGGATCCTCCCATGATCTTTTAACAATGAAGAAAATACAGGAAGTGTTACACTAATGAGACCTGGAGGGGAGTCTCTCTGATGCACACAGAGGGGCTTCTGTTAGAGAGTCTGTTAGAAAGGGCCCCCAGACATAGTACAGGAGATGGTCAGAGACTGTAGATATGATACAAGTGACGGTCAGAGACTGCAGACATGATACAAGAGATGGTCAGAGACTGCAGACATATTACAGGAGATGGTCAGAGACTGCAGACATAATACAAGAGATGGTCAGAGACTGCAGACCCATTACAAGAGATGGTCAGAGACTGGAGACACGTTACAAGAGATGGTCAGAGACTGCAGACACATTACAGGAGATGGTCAGAGACTGTAGACATAATACAGGAGACGGTCAGAGACTGCAGACATGATACAAGAGATGGTCAGAGACTGCAGACATGTTACAAGAGATGGTCAGAGACTGCAGACACATTACAAGAGATGGTCAGAGACTGTAGACACATTACAAGAGGTGGTCAGAGACTGGAGACACGTTACAAGAGATGGTCAGAGACTGCAGACATGTTACAAGAGATGGTCAGAGACTGCAGACACATTACAGGAGATGGTCAGAGACTGTAGACATAATACAGGAGACGGTCAGAGACTGCAGACATGATACAAGAGATGGTCAGAGACTGCAGACATGTTACAAGAGATGGTCAGAGACTGCAGACATAATACAAGAGATGGTCAGAGACATGATACAAGAGATGGTCAGAGACTGTAGACATGTTACAAGAGATGGTCAGAGACTGTAGACACATTACAAGAGATGGTCAGAGACTGTAGACACATTACAAGAGATGGTCAGAGACTGGAGACACGTTACAAGAGATGGTCAGAGACTGCAGACATGTTACAAGAGATGGTCAGAGACTGCAGACATGCAAGAGATGGTCAGAGACTGCAGACATTACAAGAGAGATGGTCAGAGACTGCAGACAGAGACTGCAGACATAATACAAGAGATGGTCAGAGACTGCAGACACATTACAAGAGATGGTCAGAGACTGCAGACACATTACAAGAGATGGTCAGAGACTGTAGACACATTACAAGAGATGGCCAGAGACTGCAGACATAATACAAGAGATGGTCAGAGACTGCAGACATAATACAAGAGATGGTCAGAGACTGCAGACACATTACAGGAGATGGTCAGAGACTGTAGACATAATACAGGAGATGGTCAGAGACTGCAGACACATTACAGGAGATGGTCAGAGACTGCAGACACAATACAGGAGATGGTCAGAGACTGCAGACATGATACAAGAGATGGTCAGAGACTGCAGACATAATACAAGAGATGGTCAGAGACTGCAGACATAATACAAGAGATGGTCAGAGACTGCAGACATAATACAAGAGATGGTCAGAGATTGCAGACATAATACAAGAGATGGTCAGAGACTGCAGACATAATACAAGAGATGGTCAGAGACTGCAGACACATTACAAGAGATGGTCAGAGACTGCAGACACATTACAGGAGATGGTCAGAGACTGTAGACACATTACAAGAGATGGTCAGAGACTGCAGACACGTTACAAGAGATGGTCAGAGACTGCAGACATGTTACAAGAGACGGTCAGAGACTGCAGACATGTTACAAGAGATGGTCAGAGACTGCATACATAATACAAGAGATGGTCAGAGACTGCAGACACATTACAGGAGATGGTCAGAGACTGCAGACATGATACAAGAGATGGTCAGAGACTGCAGACATGTTACAAGAGATGGTCAGAGACTGCAGACATGTTACAAGAGATGGTCAGAGACTGCATACATAATACAAGAGATGGTCAGAGACTGCAGACACATTACAGGAGATGGTCAGAGACTGCAGACACATTACAGGAAATGGTCAGAGACTGCAGACACATTACAGGAGATGGTCAGAGACTGCAGACACAATACAGGAGACGGTCAGAGACTGTAGACATGATACAAAAGATGGCCAGAGACTGCAGACATAATACAAGAGATGGTCAGAGACTGCAGACATAATACAAGAGATAGTCAGAGACTGCAGAAATAATACAAGAGATGGCCAGAGACTGTAGACATAATACAGGAGATGGTCAGAGACTGCAGACACATTACAAGAGATGGTCAGAGACTGCAGACACATTACAGGAGATGGTCAGAGACTGCAGACACATTACAGGAGATGGTCAGAGACTGTAGACATAATACAGGAGATGGTCAGAGTCAGAGACTGCAGACATGTTACAAGAGATGGTCAGAGACTGCAGACATGTTACAAGAGATGGTCAGAGACTGCAGACATGTTACAAGAGATGGTCAGAGACTGCATACATAATACAAGAGATGGTCAGAGACTGCAGACACATTACAAGAGATGGTCAGAGACCGCAGACACATTACAGGAAATGGTCAGAGACTGCAGACACATTACAGGAGATGGTCAGAGACTGTAGACATAATACAGGAGACGGTCAGAGACTGCAGACATGATACAAGAGATGGTCAGAGACTGCAGACATGTTACAAGAGATGGTCAGAGACTGCAGACATGTTACAAGAGATGGTCAGAGACTGCAGACATGTTACAAGAGATGGTCAGAGACTGCAGACATGTTACAAGAGATGGTCAGAGACTGCATACATAATACAAGAGATGATCAGAGACTGCAGACATGTTACAAGAGATGATCAGAGACTGCAGACATGTTACAAGAGATGGTCAGAGACTGCATACATAATACAAGAGATGGTCAGAGACTGCATACATAATACAAGAGATGGTCAGAGACTGCAGACATGTTACAAGAGATGGTCAGAGACTGCATACATAATACAAGAGATGATCAGAGACTGCAGACATGTTACAAGAGATGGTCAGAGACTGCAGACATGTTACAAGAGATGGTCAGAGACTGCATACATAATACAAGAGATGGTCAGAGACTGCATACATAATACAAGAGATGGTCAGAGACTGCAGACATGATACAAGAGATGGTCAGAGACTGCATACATAATACAAGAGATGGTCAGAGACCGCAGACATGTTACAAGAGATGGTCAGAGACTGCAGACATGATACAAGAGATGGTCAGAGACTGCATACATGTTACAAGAGATGGTCAGAGACTGCATACATGATACAAGAGATGGTCAGAGACTGCATACATGATACAAGAGATGGTCAGAGACTGCATACATGATACAAGAGATGGTCAGAGACTGCATACATGATACAAGAGATGGTCAGAGACTGCAGACATGATACAAGAGATGGTCAGAGACTGCATACATAATACAAGAGATGGTCAGAGACTGCATACATGATACAAGAGATGGTCAGAGACCGCAGACATGTTACAAGAGATGGTCAGAAACTGCATACATGATACAAGAGATGGTCAGAGACTGCAGACATGATACAAGAGATGGTCAGAGACTGCATACATAATACAAGAGATGGTCAGAGACTGCAGACATGTTACAAGAGATGGTCAGAAACTGCATACATGATACAAGAGATGGTCAGAGACTGCAGACATGATACAAGAGATGATCAGAGACTGCAGACATAATACAAGAGATGGTCAGAGACTGCAGACATGTTACAAGAGATGGTCAGAAACTACATACATGATACAAGAGATGGTCAGAGACTGCAGACATGTTACAAGAGATGGTCAGAGACTGCAGACATGTTACAAGAGATGGTCAGAGACTGCAGTTACTGTGGACATTAGAAGATAATGGCTGATCGCCCCTCTCACCTGACCCAGCGATACAGCAACAACGGTTCCTCTGATCAGGAGTCTGCTCACTCTGAATTGCCCATGGGGACTCCACTGGGTAGAGCCCAGATCTGTATTCTGGCAATGACTAGATTCCTTTCTCCGCCAGGGATGGCACCAGGCTGTGTGGCTTTCCCTCTGGTGGTACATGAAGTACAGCAGCACGCGCGAGTAGAGGGGAAATAAGAGCCCGCGGCTGCAGTGGCGTCACTAGGGTTGGTGTGGTAAAACATGGTATCACCCCTCCACCAACTATAGGCGCCCCTCAGTACAGACCCCCCTCCACTAAGTATAGACCCCCCCCTCCGTCAGTGCAGACCCCCCACTAAGTATAAACCCCTCCCTCAGTACAGACCCCCCCGGGACAAAACACCCCCCTCCATTAGTATTCACCCCCCAGGATAAACCCCCCCTCCATTAGTATTCACCCCCCCCCCCAGCACAAACCCTCCCTCCATTAGTATAGACCCCCCAGGACAAACCCCCCCTTCATTAGTATAGACCCCTCAGGACAAACCCCCCATCCATTAGTATAGACCCCCCAGGACAAACCACCCCCCTACATTAGTACAGACCCCCCCCCAGGACAAACCCTCCCCCTCCATTAGTATAGACCCCCCCAGGACAAACCACCCCCCTACATTAGTACAGACCCCCCAGGACAAACCCTCCATTAGTATAGACCCCCCAGGACAAACCACCCCCTACATTAGTACAGACCCCCCAGGACAAACCCCCCTCCATTAGTATAGACCCCCCAGGACAACCCCCCCCTCCATTAGTATAGACCCCCAGGACAAACCCCCCCCTCCAATAGTATAGACCCCCCCAGGACAAACCCCCCTCCATTAGTATAGACCCCCAGGACAAACCCCCCCCTTCATTAGTATAGACCCCCCAGGACAAACCCCCATTAGTATAGACCCCCAGGACAAACCCCCCTTCATTAGTATAGACCCCCAGGACAAACCCCCCCCCCCCCCATTAGTATAGACCCCCGACAAACCACCCCCCCTCCATTAGTATAGACCCCCCAAGACAAACCCTCCCGCCATTAGTATAGACCCCCCCAGGACAAACCACCCCCTCCATTAGTATAGACCCCCAGGACAAACCCCCCTCCATTAGTATAGACCCCCCCAGGACAACCCCCCTCCATTAGTATAGACCTCCGACATACCACCCCCCTCCATTAGTATTCACCCCCCCAGGACGAACCCCCTCCATTAGTATAGACCCCCCCCAGGACAACCCCCCTCCATTAGTAAGACCCCCCCAGGAGGACAACCCCCCCTCCATTAGTATAGACCCCCCAGGACAACCCCCCCCTCCATTAGTATAGACCCCCCCAGGACAACCCCCCCCCTTTAGTATAGACCCCCCCAGGACAACCCCCCCTCCATTAGAATAGACCCCCCAGGACAACCCCCCCTCCGTTAGTATAGACCCCCCAGGACAACCCCCTCCTCCATTTGTATAGACCACCCAGGACAAACCACCCCCATCCCTCCATTAAGCTAATTAAAAGACACCCGGGCGGCAACTGGAGATGAGAGGACAGTGTGCAGCCGCGCCGCCCGGGTGGAGAAGAGAGCATGTGAGGCTTGGGCAGCAGGCGGGAGGAGGAGGACCGGAACACGCCAGGCACGGACCGCCCCCCCCCCCTCCCCCCAGTAACGTCACTGCACGGCTGGTCTCTCAGAGACACAGCCGCTGCGATCTCCGGCAGATTTCCGCTCTCCTCCTCTGACAGGAGGAGGGAGGGGGGATGGGCTCCGCTTCGGCAATAAACATAGCGGCGGCCGCCGCGGTGACAGGCCTACGCATAAGGAGAGGAGGAGGAGGGAGGGGAGCACTCTTCAGCGCCCCCACCTCTGTGGCGCCCGGGTGCACTGCACCCCGTGCACCCCGCTTAGGATCGGCCCTGGGTCGTTGTCCTGCTGGAAGGTGAACCTCAGTGTCAAGTCTTTTGCAGACTCTAACAGGTTTTCTTCTAAGATTGTCCTGTCTTTGGCTCCATCCATCTTCCCATTCCTGTGCGCATTCTTGCGTGCGCTGGTGTGTGGGCGCGCGCCTGTGCAGGTGTGTTCGCGCGGCGTTTGGCGCCAATCGGCCTATTTAAACTGTCAGTGCACTTTGCTCGGTGCTGTCTGATCTGCAGATCTATGTGTCCTTGCTCCTGTTACCCTGTTTGAACGCTTGATCTCCTGACTACCCGGCTTGCCCCTTGGATTACTCTTTGTCTTCTGCCTGCACCTGAGCTCAGCCTGTCTTGACTCTGAACCTGCCTGCTCCTCTGTACCTCGTTGCCCGCCTTTTGCCAACCCTGCCTCTTACCCGACCTGCCTGCTCTGCTCCTGCTCTGCATCTGCTGCCTGTGTACTGGTCTGCCAGCCTGCTGTCAAGTGATCACCAAACCTCCTGCACCTAGGTCCAGAGCCGTCTCTTCTGCTACCACTCACCAGGCTCTCATACCACTCTGCACTCCCGTGCCTTCTGTCTATACTACCACGGGCCGCGAATCAGACACAAAAGGGAGACCTTCCTCTGCTCTATCGGGTTCATCGGCCAGGTACGTGGAAGTCTGACAGAGGGGAAGAATGCGGCCTGGCCGCCTCCTGCCCAAGCGGGAAGATGTCCAGAGAACTTGCAATCCCTATGCTTTCCCTCCACATCAGGAAACTTTCCCTGCGCTAGTTCTGTCTTTAGACACTTGTCCCTACTCTGGGACTACTGCATGGGAGTCAGGTCCTTAAATAGGTTCTGCCTGACCCAAGATGGCTGCTAGTGTCACATAGGGCAGTAGCATCCATTCGGATAGCGTCCCTAGTGACCAAGGAAACCATAGAGGAACAATGTTCCTCTTGACTTCGACTCCAACTGTAATGTCGCTGCAGATAAGGGCTACTTACAGTGGAGAAAGTAGACTGTAGGCAACATGCTGCACATGTGAACGAGCCCTGAAAGTCCCGGAAGTGTAACTATTCAGCACCATCATTTCCCAACCATGTATCAATTGAGACAGGTCTGTGTTGGGCTCGGATCACAAAGTCTACAACGGTTAGCCCCGGTCCCAAAACATGCGCAACAATACTAGTGTGCAGAGAATGCCTTTGGAATATTTTTCTAGGTCAAAATCTGATGTTGATTGTGAGCTTCTCTGCCAAAAAAAATGCATTTGAAGACAAAACACAAAGCAGCTACTTCAATTACCGTTTCCCACTTTGGCAATTTTTTCCCCAGAGCTCTTCTTTAAAAAAGATGGAACTGCTTAGGCTTTAATCTACACCCCCCCCCCCCCTCCCCGGACAGCCTTCCCATTGCTTAGAATGGATTTCGGGAGCGCCGTCTGCACACTATGAAAACCACTCATTGTAAAATTGAGATTGTGTTTTAAGTTAAACTCGCAGATGGAACAAGACTCAGAGTCATTTTCGAAAAAAGTTGATTCAAGTGTTTTTTTTATTTTTTTTCTTCACTCTAATTAATATTATTTCCGATTCGCTGGGCACATCTGTTACACCGTCCATCGCAACTGCCAACCTGTTAACCTCTTTGCTGCCAGAATGCAAGTAGGAGGTATTGGGGTTTTATTGTATGTATGAAATATACATTGCTTTAGGTCTTTTACAGTGGCTTGAAAAAGTATTCATACCCCTTGAAATTTTCGACATTTTGTCATGTTACAACCAAAAAACGTAAATGTATTTTATTGGGATTTTATGTGATAGACCAACACAAAGTGGTACATAATTGTGAAGTGGAAGGAAAATTATAAATGGTTTTCCAAATTTTTTATAAATAAATATGTGAAAAGTGTGGGGGGGGCATTTGTATGGCGCCCCCCGGAGTCAATACTTTGCAATTACAGCTGCAAGTCTTTTGGGGGATGTCTCTACCAGCTTTGCACATCTAGAGAAGGACATTTCTGCCCATTCTTCTTCTTTGCAGAATATCTCAAGCTCTGTCAGATTGGATGGAGAGCGTCTGTGAACAGCAATTTTCAAGTCTTGCCACAGATTCTCAATGTGATTTAGGTCTGGACTGTGACTGGGCCATTCTAACACATGAATATGCTTTCATCTAAACCATTCCATTGTAGCTCTGGATGTATGTTAAAGCCCCATACACACGGTCGGATTTTTGCATGGATTCTGTCCGATCGGACAATGTTGTTGAAAAATCAGACCGTGTGTATGCACCATCGGACAGTGTACGTCGTATTGTCCGACGGACAAAGTCCTATCTCCTGCTGGATAGATTTTCCGACAACACGGTCCGATCACACCAAATCCGATCGCGTGTACGGTTGTCCGACCGGACAAAGTGCTACGCATGCTCAGATCACATTACAAGACCAAAGCTATTGGCTACTAGCCTCTACGTAGTCCCGTCGTAGGCAACAAACGTCACCACGTTCAGAATGATCGGATTTTCCGACAACTTTGTCCGACCGTGTGTACGCAAAACCAACATCAGACAAAGTATGACGGACATGGTCCGACGGACCTGGTCCTCGGATAATCCGCGCGTGTGTATGGGGCTTTAGAGTTGTTGTCCTGCTGGAAGGTGAACCTCCCCCCAGTCTCAAGTCTTTTGCAGACTCTAACAGGTTTTCTTCTAAGATTGCCCTGTATTTGGCTCCATCCATCTTCCCATCAACTCTGACCAGCTTCCCTGTCCCTGCTGAAGAAAAGCATCCCCACCCCATGATGCTGCCACCACCATGTTTCACGGTGGGGATGGTGTGTTAAGGGTGATGTGCATTGTTAGTTTTCCCCACACACAGCGTTTTGCTTTTAGGCCAAAAAGTTGAATTTTGGTCTAATCTGACCAGATCACCTTCTTCCACATGTTTGCTGTGTCCCCCACATGGCTTCTCACAAACTACAAACAGGACTTCTTATGACTTTCTTTCTCCAATGTCTTTCTTCTTGTCACTCTTCCATAAGGAGCCAATTTGTGGAGAGCATGACTAAGGCCGCGTACACACGAGCGGACTTTCCCGCGGGATTGTCTAGATTGACTAGAGTCCGCCAGACATTCCGACCGTGTGTGGGGCTCCGGCGGACTTTTTCCTCCCAAAAGTCCGGCGGACTAAGTTTTCAGTTTAGACTTAAAATTGTCCGCTGGACTCGGCAGTACGGCGGACAATCCCGCCGTCTGTGTGCTAGTCTGCGGGACTTTTGAAATGAACGGACTTGCCTCACACAGGAGGAAAGTCCGTTCATTTAGAACGTGACTCCAGGTAGACGGGACTAGCGAAGGCAGTGAATGCCACCGCGCTAGCCCCGTCACCTGGTATGGATTTAAAGGGGAATCCCTATGCCGAAAAAACGGCGTGGGGGTCCCCCCCAGATCCATATCAGACCCTTATCCGAGCACGCAGCCCGGCCGGTCAGGAAAGGGGGTGGGGACCAGGGAGCGCCCCCTCCTGAGCCGTACCAGGCCGCGTGCCCTCATCATGGGGGGTGCCCTGGGGAAAGGGGGGCCCTGTGGCCCCCCCCACCCCAAAGCACCTTGTCCCCATGTTGATGAGGACAAGGGCCTCTTCCCGACAACTCTGACCGTTGGTTGTCGGGGTCTGCGGGCGGGGGGCTTATCGGAATCCGGAAGCCCCCTTTAATAAGGGGGCCCCCAGATACCGGCCCCCCCACCGGTATCGATGTACCCCTACCCATTCACCTAAGGAAAAAAGTGTAAATAAAAAAAACGACACAATTATTAAAAATACTTTATTGCATTGCTCCGGTGGTCTTCTTTCGTCTTGGGGGGTCTTCTCGCCAGACTCCTCCACTATCTTCTGCTCTTTTACTTGCTCTTTCACTAGCGGAGGAGCCCGGCTTTCTTCTTCGTCGCCACCGCCGTCTAGGGGGTCTTGTTCCGACTTCGGGGGTCTTCGGGGGTCTCTTCTGTTCTTCTTGCCGGGCCTCCGCTTTCTTCTTCCAGCTCTTTTACGAGCGGTGGCCCGGGCTTGTTGTTGTGCCGTCGCCGCCGCCTTCTGCTTCTCCTTCTTCTTTCTTCTTCCGATGTTGACTCGTCGCTGTCTCCTGTTCTAATGGCTCCGACGTGTTGCGCTGCCAGTTATATAGGGACAAGGGGCGGGTCACCTGGTCATGTCACATGGTGACCCCGCCCCCTTATGATGTCACAGTGCCAGCATCCTCCGGGACTGGGACATCATATGGGGGCGGGGTCACCGTGTGACATGAGCCGATGACCCGCCCCCAAAGTCCAGTTTCCAGCTTACATCCCTGTGGCTTCTGATCCCAGCACCACCTCTTCAGGTACCAACAGCCTGGCTGGCTGCAGCTGCCCCTTTCACTATCCCTCCTGGCTACTTCTCCACCACAGTCCTCCCAGACTGCACACTCTCTCTCCACCGTCTTCCCAGACTACTAACTCACCAGCCCACCCGGCTGACTTCTCTGGAGAACTCCTGAACGTGCTGACCTGCTCCTGTTGTTGTCCTCTCCTTGCTCCCGTGCCTCAATGAAGTATTCCTTTAATTTATGCCCTTATGAAGATGATGGGATTTGCCCCTGAAAAATGATGGCTTTCTTGTACAGTCGTCCACCTGATTTTACACAGAAATTTGTGTATGGGCTATTAACTAAGCTAAGTTAACTGGGATTCTGTTAGGCCCCTTTCACACTTGTGCGACTTGTCCTGCGACTTGAGACTGCAAAGTCGCATGACAAGTCTAGCCCCAGGGATTTCAAATGAGTACCGTTCGTATCTGTGCGACTTCAAAGTAGTCCCTGCACTACTTTGATGTGACTTGAGCTCCATAGACCTCAAGATTACACAGGCATTGCTTCAAGTCGCGTCATAGTCGCGTGACTTCCAGGTCGTTCAATTGTGAAAAGGGGCCTTAGGCAAAGTCATACACGGGGGGTCGAATTTCAAAATAATTTTCTGTGGAAAATCTTATCTAAGAATTTTCGTTTGAATTTCGCACCGTTAGTGGGGCTGCAGCAACAGCCTGATTTTGGTGCGGCCACCGAATTTGAGTAATCGGGCATGTTGGAAATTTTTGGAAAAAAAAAAAAAATTTCTAATCAATGATGGGAGAATCGCGCGAGAAATGTAATCGAAAAAGAAATGTGCTTGAGCGCAAGAAAAGAAAACTCCCGGAAAGAAAAGAAGATTCCCAGCCACGAAAATTATTTTCTGTAGCAACATGAAGGTGAAATGGAAGGCTTGGTTGGTCGAATTTTGAAATCACTGCCTATCAGTGCCCATCAGTGCTGCCTATTGGAGCCCATCAGTACTGCATATCAGTTCCCATCAGTGCTGCATATCAGTGCCGCCTATCAGTGCTGCATATAAGTGCCTCCTCATCAGTGCTGCATATAAGTGCCTCCTCATCTGTGCTGCATATAAGTGCCTCCTCATCATTGCCACCTTATCAGTGTCACCTCATTAGGGCCGCCTCATCGGTGCCCATCAGTGCAGCCTCATCAGTGCCCATCAGTGAAGGAGAAAACAAAATTTTATAACAGAGACAAAGAGAGAAAAACATATTTATTTTCAAAAATTTGGGTCTTTTGTAGTTTGTTTAGCAAACAATTTAAAACCCAGTGGTGATCATATACCACCAAAAGAAAGCTCTATTTGTGGAAAAAAAATGATTAAAAAAATTATAAAAATGTAGTTTGGGTACAGAGCTGAGGCTGTCAATCACAGGCTGTGTGCTGGAGATCCCTCCCAGTCACCTTTTTTCTCTTGGTGTCAGAAAAACTTGTCAGAAGTGACTGATAGCAGAGGGACAAAGCAGCAGACAGAAATGACACTTAGTGCTCCTAATTGAGACAAGTACACACTATAGAGAGATATGCTTTGTTCATATTTCATGCCTGAGGTTTACAACCACTTTAACCACCACCCTCCCACCCACGCTATAGCTGTGTGCTTTGTTCACAGATTGGGGTAAAGAGCCAATCAGAGCGGCTCTTTACCATGTGACCAGATATGTCCAGTCACAGCTGATCACAGTTTAAACAGGATTTGCCGGTTATTGTCAGTCTTCTTTATTATAAATAATAAATGTTAATTTGTTTTGAAAGCCTGTTTTATGAGACTATTCCTTTTTTTTTTTTTTTTTAAACATGTTATTGTTTTAACATTAAATAAAAACCTTCAAACATATATCAAATACATTTGAAAAATGAGTTTTAACAACTTAAAGCGGTTCTGCACTCTTATTTTTTTTTTTTGGGCTATATGCCAAGGGCATATAGCTCAATTGGGGGACTTACCTGTTCCATCTTCCATCTCGATCGCCGCCGGTTTTCATCTTCATCTTCTTCTTGTCTTCTTCTTGTCTGCTGGGGTCCATCTTGCCTGTGGGCATGTGAAACCCCACAGGCACTTTAGATGGCCCAGCATGCACCGCCGTTACTCGCGCGTGCGCAGTAACGGCACATCTGCCGACATCTCACGAGATTTCGGAAGATGTGGCCGAAATCTCGTGAGATTTCGGGAGATGTGGCCGAAATCTCGCGAGATTTCGGAAGATGCCCGCACTGACTCCTGGGATCAATGACACCAGATCCCAGGAGACAGTGCGGCGTGACGACGATCGACGCAGAGACCCCGCCCGCCGCCGAAGAGAGAGAAGACCGGAAGTCATCAATTACAAGGTAAGTAAAAAAAAAAAAAAAAACATTTCATTTAGTACTCTTTGCCTGATTTGGAAGGCAAAGAGATTTACTAAATGAAATGGGTGCAGAACCCCTTAAAAAAAATTGAGTAAGTTACAAGAAAAAAATAAGATAATATCACTTAAAACTGTGGTTCCAGACAAGTGGTTTAGTGGTTTAGCGGTTAGCACAGTGGTGTAGTGGTTAGCACTTTCACCTTGCAGTAAAGGGGTTGCTGGTTCAAACCCCGACCACTACATTATTGGCATGGAGTTTGCATGTTCTCCCTGTAGCCTGCGTGGGTTTCCTCCCACACTCAAAAGACATGCTGGTAGAGTAATTGGCTCCTGTCTAAATTCGTCTTTAGTATGTGTATGTAAGAATGTGAGTTAAAGATCTTAGATTGTAAGCTCCTTGAGTGCAGGGACTGATGTATATGTAAATTGACAGTGATATATATATATATATATATATATATACGTACCTGAAATAAATCAATAAGTTAATGAATGTATTCCTAACTTAAACCTATGGTCTATAAACTGAAAAAAATGAGTAGGCTTTACTTAAACCTATGGTCTATAAACTGAAAAAAATTGAGTAGGCTTTTACTTAACTCACAAATGCTGTTCCCACTTGCAATTAATGCAGCTCCCACTTCTTCTCCCGGACTCCTGCACTGATATTGAGGTGAGCTCCCTGTTTCAGTGCCGGTGTTCTATCGTATAGCGCCTGCCATCAAAAAGTGGCCGCGCACTTTAGTGGACAATTTGCAACGTGTGGCAGGTGACGTGGCAAGTGGACAATACGCAACTTGTTGCAAGTGACAATCCGCAACTTGTCGAAAAGTTTTTTCGAAGAAAAAAGAATGGACTTTATAGGCACGCATAAAAATTTAACAAAATGTATTGAAAGTTCACCAACATATAAATACAGAAAAAACATACATTGACATAATTGACAAAAATAAACAAAATAGACAAATAGAGATATCTCTGAGTCCCCATCTCTATTTGTCTATTTTGTTTATTTTTGTCAATTATGTCAATGTATGTTTTTTTCTGTATTTATATGTTGGTAAACTTTCAATAAATTTTGTAAAATTTTTATGCGTGCCTATAAAGTCCATTCTTTTTTCTTTGAAAAAACGTTTTGACAATTATTCAGGATGTGGCACATGTTTATTCAGGTGCTTTGATTGCCACCCTAGGGCTTAGCAATCTATTCTTCGGTCTACTCCGCAACTTGTGGCAGGTGACGTGGCAAGTGGGCAATTTGTAACGTGTGGCAAGTGACTGTCCGCAACTTGTGGCAGGTGACGTGGCAAGTGGACAATTTGTAACGTGTGGCAAGTGACTGTCCGCAACTGCTGGCAGGTGACGTGGTAAGTGGACAATTTGTAACGTGTGGCAAGTGTCTGTCCGCAACTTGTGGCAGGTGACGTGGCAAGTGGACAATTTGTAACGTGTGGCAAGTGACTGTCCGCAACTTGTGGCAGGTGACGTGGCAAGTGGACAATTTGTAACGTGTGGCAAGTGACTGTCTGCAACTTGTGGCAGGTGACGTGGCAAGTGGACAATTTGTAACGTGTGGCAAGTGACTGTCCGCAACTTGTTGCAGGTGACGTGGTAAGTGGACAATTTGTAACGCGTGGCAAGTGACTGTCCGCAACTTGTGGCAGGTGACGTGGCAAGTGACAATCTGCACCATGTGACAATCTGCATCTGGTGGCAGGCGATGGTGGAAAGTGACACACTCGGGGCTCCCACTGATTCTGCATTATGGTGAGCTGAACTATTTCATTTTCTATAACAATGTAATTATAGAAATAATGTGTCTCAATCATCCTGACACCATAACAACCACGGTGTCGTGATGATTGAAGCGCCAACATCAGCCATTGCCCCGATAAATTGCCCCCCCAAATTTTTTTTTCTGCCAGTGCCCCTCCCGAGACTAGACTCTGGATCCGCCCCTGGGTGAGGACATTTTGCTATGGGGCCCCCGTGATTTCTAGTTACGCCCCTTAGCTTCAGCATCCACTTGCAAATACCATCTCTACAGGAATGTGTGCGTTGGGAATATTGCATGAGAAGCCGGGGAAGTTGCAACCTGGGTGGGTTATATGCGGACCTGGCGGGTGGGGGGTTTGTTTGCCACACCCCCCCCCAAAAAAAAAAAAATGGAGCACCAGCCACCACTGAGTTACATAGTTCCTAAAAGTGTGAATTTTGCCTACTTGGACGCTTCGGTACTCCTGCTGGCGATACTCAAACGGTTAAGTGCCCGCACCCCCGGAGAATGAGCAGCGTAGAAGGTGGATTAATTCCACGGCGCGGCCTGACACAAAGGTTTTCAGGTGTTTGTCTGGCTAAAAATCCCCCGGATTGATTTTCTGCAGCTGTTTCCGCAGCCCCACTGTGAATAACATTTACACAGCAAAACCCAAAGATGCCGAGAGTTAAATTGCTTTGCCTGTCCATTATACAAAACAATTTCATCCGCCGTCTCCTCTATGTACAGAAGGAAAACAGACATCACCCAAATACCTCTCCTCGCAATGTCCCCGTACGCTCCCGCCATGCAAAATCACTTCCATTTCCACAACAATTTAAAATACATTTTTTTGTGAGAGCTGAAAGATGTTCAGAACTTGTGATGCCGAAGATTAACCGGCAGCAGGACGCGACCCGACTTGCTGGATGCAGACAGTTGGCATCGTGGTACAACGTTAGAGACGCTAACCTAACGCAGGGCATATTCAAGTGCTAGTTGGCGCTCGATAGTTTACAACAAACTTTCTAAGCAAAGGGCCAGTTTGCTGTCCTTTAGGCTTTAGGGGGGCCGGAACTGTAGCCAGTGAGAGCAGAAAATACCCCGTCATCAGTGCCTCATCATTGGTTTTAGTGAGAAGAATAGTGCCCCATCATTGGTGTCAGTGGGAGGAATAGTGTCCCATCATTGGTATCAGTGGGAGGAATAGTACCCCATCATTGGTATCAGTGGAAGGAATAGTGCCCCATCATTAGTATCAGTGAGAAGAATAGTGCCCCATCATTGATATCAGTGGAAGGAATAGTGCCCCATAATTGGTATCAGTGGGAGGAATAGTGCCCCATCATTGGTGTCAGTGGGAGGAATAGTGCCCCATCATTGGTATCAGTGGGAGAAATAGTGCCCCATCATTACTATCAGTGAGAGGAATAGTGCCCCATCATTGGTATCAGTTGGAGGAATAGTGCACTATTGTTTTAGTGGGAGGAATAGAGCCCCATCATTGGTATCAGTGGGAGGAATAGTGCCCCATCATATGTATCAGTGGAAGGAGTAGTGCCCCCTCATTGGTATTACTGAGATGAATAGTGCCCCCATTATTGGTATCAGTGAAAGAAAAATTGCCCCATCATTGGTGTCAGTGGGAGGAATAGTGCCCCATCATTGGTATCCGTGGAAGGAATGGTGCCCCATCATTAGTATCAGTGAGAAGAATAGTGCCCCATCATCGATATCAGTGGGAGGAATAGAGCCCCATCATTGGTATCAGTGGGAGGAATAATGCCCCATCATTGATATCAGTGGGAAGAATAGTGCTCAATTATTGGTATCATTGGAAGGAATAGAGCCCCATCATTGGTATCAGTGGGAGGAATAGTGCCCCATCATAGGTATCAGTGGAAGGAGTAGTGCCCCCTCATTGGTATTACTGAGATGAATAGTGCCCCAATCATTGGTATCAGTGAAAGTAATAGTGCTCCATCATTGGTATCAGTAGGAGGAATAGTGCCCCCTCATTTGGTATTACTGAGATGAATAGTGCCCCCATTATTGGTATCAGTGAAAGAAAAATTGCCCCATCATTGGTGTCAGTGGGAGGAATAGTGCCCCATCATTGGTGTCAGTGGGAGGAATAGTGCCCCATCATTGGTGTCAGTGGGAGGAATAGTGCCCCATCATTGGTGTCAGTGGGAGGAATAGTGCCCCATCATTGGTGTCAGTGGGAGGAATAGTGCCCTATGGCCAGATAAAAGCAAGCAAAGGGCTACATCTGGCCCGGGGCACAGTTTAGAGTCAACTTTTGCTGATATCTTGCACACAGTGCAACTCTCCTTTAAGGAATGCTCCACACTGGTCCTCGACAATTCCTATGATGCCGCGTACACACGGCCGGTTTTCCCGCCGGAATAAACTCTGAAGGTTTTTCCGACGGAGTTCCGACGGAGTTCCGCTGAAACTGTCTTGGCTACACACGATCACACCAAAGCCCGACCGTCTAGAATGCGGTGACGTACAACATGTATGACGGGACTAGAAAAAGGAAGTTCAATAGCCAGTAGCCAATAGCTTCCGTCTCGTACTTGCTTCAGAGCATGCATAGTTTTTAGTCCGTCGGGAACAGCATACAGACGAGCGGTTTCGGATTTTCGGATTTACGAACTTTCGAATTTCCGAATTTTTAATTTTCGAATTTTCAGATTTCTGAATTTCCGAATTTCGAATTTTCGGATTTCCGAATTATCGAATTTCCGAATTTTGGATTTTCGTTTTTTTTTTTTTCCCGAATTCCGAATTTTCAGACTTTCGGATGTTCGGAATTCGGGAATTCAAAGATTTGAAAATCCCAAAATTTGAAAATCTGAAAAAAAGAAAGAAAATCAGTTTAATTAATAACTAACTATTAAATTAAGGAGTATGAATTTATCCGAAGTTACGAATTATCTGAAATAACGAATGCCGCATCTAAACAAGTGGAACGGAACAAATTAATAATAAATATTTAATAATAAATAATTAATAATAATAAAAAGGTTTTATTATTATTATTATTGTTATTTATTATTATTAATTTGTTCAGTTCCATTTGGTTAGATGCGGCATTCGTTATTTCAGATAATTCGTAACTTCGGATAAATTCGTATTCGTTACGTTCACTAACAGACCAATTTGAAAGGGAATTCCAATACCTATAGTTTAATAGTTAGTTATTATTTAGTTTTAAACAGATTTTCTTTTTTTCAGATTTTCGATTTTTCAAATTTTTGAATTTCCGAATTCCGAAAATCCGGAATTCGGAAATTCGAAAATCCGAAAATTAGGAAATCAGAAATTCAGAAATCCCAAAATTCGGAAATCCGAAAATACGAAATTCGGAAATTAAAAATTTGGAAATACGAAAATACGAAATTCGGAAATTCGAAAAATTCGGAAGTTCGGAAATCCGAAAATTCGAAATTCGAAAAATTCGGAAGTTCGGAAATCCGAAAATTCGAAATTCAAAAATTCGGAAATTCGAAAATTCGGAAATTCGAAAATTCGAAAATTCAAAATTCGGAAGTTGGGAAATCCGCAAATTTTAAAATTCAGAAATTCGGAAATTTTCAGAAATTGTGGTGGGAGCACTGTTGTTGTGGAGGTTCAGTGAAGCACGTGGGAAAAAAATTCCAACCTCTTTGCACTTTAGCAGAAGATTCGTCACTTATATGTCACTTATGGACTTTGTTATTTTGAGTACCTTAATTTTATTTTATTTCAATTCATTCTGTGATAGTTTGTTAATAATTCGTTTTTAGTATTAATGCAGCGCTGTCACATTCACTCATTTTATATGCTGTTTTTTGTGGGAACACATAGGTGACAGCGGCAGCGATTTTTTTTAGTTTAGTTAGGCCCCTTTCACACTGGGGCGTTTTTCAGGCGGTACAGCGCTAAAAATAGTGCCTGTACACAGCCTGAAAAAATCCGGCCCCTTTAACTCCAGTGTGAAAGCCGGCGGGCTTTCACACTGGAGCGGTGCGCTAGCAGGACGGTCAAAAAAGTCCTGCTAGCAGCATCTTTGGAGCGGTATAGGAGCGGTGTGTTCACCGCTCCTATACCGCTCCTTCCCATTGATTAGAATGGGACACCGCGGTGATACCGCGGCAATACCGCTGCAAATACCGCCGCTGCGGCGGCGCTCTGCGGGGGGTCTTTAACCCTTTTTCGGCCGCTCGCGGGGGGTAAAACCGCACCGCGAGCGGCCGAAAAACCGCGGCTAAAACGACGGTAAAGCAGCGCTAAATATAGCGCTGCTTTACCGTCACCGCGGCTCCCCGCCCCAGTGTGAAAGGGGCCTTACATTGGGTGGAACGCGCAACTACCTTTATATATAATTCAAACTTGCGCTACATTTTGCCAGTCATCACCTTGTATGTCATTTAATGTTGACACTAGGTTCAACCCATCCTATGTTTATCTGGTTACCAACTGACACTTACCTCAATATCTTGCATAATCCAAGAGACAGGTTATATACAGTAAAGCCTCGTACACACGATCGGACTTTCCGCCAACAAAACCGTGGAATTTTTTGTCCGAAGGGCGTTGGCTCCAACTTGTCTTGCATACACACGGTCACACAAATGTTGGCCAACAATTACGAACGTGACGTACTACATGGTTTTTCAGCTCTTTAGCGCCACCCTTTGGGCTCCTTCTGCTAATTTCGTGTTATGCCGCGTACACGCGGTCGGAATTTCCGATGGAAACAGTCCGATGGGAGCTTTTCATCGGATTTTCCGACCGTGTGTATGCCCATCGGTCTTTTTCTGTCGGAATTTCCGACGGACTTTGGATTGAGAACCTGTTCTTAATTTTTCCGACGGAAAACCTTTCTATCGGATTTTCCGATCGTGTGTATGCAATTCCGACACGCAAAATTCCGACGCATGCTCGGAAACAATTCGACGCATGCTCGGAAACATTAAACTTCCCTTTATAGTGCCGTCGAACGTGTTGTATGTCGTGGTGTTGTTGACCGTCGGAATTTGGTGTGACCATGCGTAGGCAAGACAGTTTGAGCGAAATTCTTTCGGAATTCCGACGGGAAAACCATCAGAGCTTTTTCCGATGAGAATTCCGACTGTGTGTACACGGCATTAGAAGACGTTTTGTGAGTGTCGATTCGCGCTTTTCTTTTCATTTATCGCTTTTCATTGCGCGCTTTTCAGTTTGTTTCTGAACCAGCCATGTTGCGGAATCGGAGGAGATAACGTGTTATTTATTATTGGCCTTGGAGTTATTGCTTTGACATTATTTTTTTAGTTGAATAATGATTTGATTTGTTATATTTTTTATATTTTTGGATGCATAGAATGCACTTTTTGGTTATTTTCTATTGGCGGATAGCATGTCTAATTTTTTTTTTTTAATGAACAATAAAAAAAATGTGTAGAATACTTGGCGATGTGTTTTACTTCAAATGACAGTTTGGGAGTCGGCAGTTACATTTTAGAAAATACAATGTAAAATTAACAAGGGACACCAACATTTGTATCTTTGATCTTAAAAACTACGGGATAATGGTGTTGTGGTAATTTGCCCAAATAAAAAAAAAAACATAATAATATTATTCTTGATATCAATAGAAAAAAAAAGCCTTTGAAAATTAGTTTGCAATAACTCCATCAGTATCACCAGCAAAGCAGCTTCATTATTATCCCATTAAAGAAGAAAATTGTCCTCTGCATTTGAAGATTTCATAATTTGCCACGTCACGAATGTAAATTCTCCATTACAAACGCGAGTTTACAAGACCGACCGTTTCTGCTTCCGAGCATGCGTGTTTGTACTTTTGACTTTTCTCCGACGGACTTATGTGCACATGCTCGTAAAATCCGACAACAGACATTTGTTGGCGGAAAGTTTGAGAACTTGCTAGCCAACATTTGTTGGCGGAAAGTCCGACAACAATTGTCCGATGGATCGTACACACGGTCGGATTGTCCGCCAACACACATTTGTTGGCGGAAAATTTGAAAACCTGCTAGCCAACATTTGTCCGTGTAAAACCCGACAACAATTGTCCGATGGAGCGGAAACATGGTCGGATTGAAAATTTGAGACTATGCTAGCCAACATTTGTTGGCGGAAAGTCCGACAACAATTGGCCAATGGAGGGTACACACGGTCGGATTGTCCGCCAACACACATTTGTTGGTGGAAAATTTGAGAACGTGCTCGCCAACATCTGTTGGCGGAAAGTCCGACAACAATTGTCCGATGGAGCGTACACACGGTCGGACTTTCCACCAACAACCTCGCATCCAACATTTCCCATCGGAAAGTCCGATCGTGTGTACGAGGCATAAGTCTAACTAGGTGGTACAGTGTTCCCCAGGGCCGCTGATAGGCCAGTACAACTGGCCCTGTTGTACCGGGCCCGGCCAGTAAGGGGGCCCAGGCAACCTGCACAGAGAACTAACTAACTAACTTCCACAGCCCTGACCGAACATCGTCGACTCCTACCCCGCCAACCCGCATTATGCTATTGGCTGCATGGGTGGCACTGTCTGCAGCACAATATGGCTTTGGTGGCATGGGTGGCACTGTTGGCAGGCAGCACATGCATTGTGGCATTAGAGTCATGGGTGGCACTGTCTGCAGCACATTACAGCATTGGCGGCATGGGTGGCACTATCTGCAGGTAGCACATGCCTTATGGCATTAGTGTCATGGGTGGCACTGTCTGCGGCACATTACGGAATTGGCAGCATGGGTGGCACTGTCTGCAGAACAATATGGCATTGGCAGCATGGGTGGCACTGTCTGCAGGTAGCACATGTGTTATGGCCCATAACGCATGTGCTGCCTGCAGAGACAGTGCCACCCATGCCGCCAATGCCATAATGTGCTGCAGAGACAGTTTCAAGGCGGGGTCTGGGGATGGGCCAGGGGTGGGGCTGAAGGAGGGAATAGGGGCGGAACCAGGGGTGGAGCTGAAGGGGGGCCCCGTCAGGTAGGCTGTACGGGGCCCCATGATTTCTATCAGCGCCCTTGGTGTTCCCACAACCTCACATAAACTGTTCCTGCAGAGTTCCCCATTGTGGAAGGAAGCACATATGGCTTCAGCCAATCGTAGGGAAGTACATCGCTGTAAAATGTAGTTCTATTTTGGGCTTGCAAGCATGATCCTGCCAGTCATCAACATCTGAAGTCCTGGGGTACCCAGGGTATCATTTCATTACTGAAAGAAACCCAGGTTACACACTTACCCCTCCTTCCCCACTTCTTTTAAGGGTTAGACGGTGCAAGGTCCTTCGCTACCCACGGCGAAAAATATAAATATGCCCCTCATTTGCTGCTAACTACAGCAGTATAGGCTGCAGGACCTTCCTCTTGTGCCCAAGGCAAGCTGCTTTTGATTACCTCTTGGCAGGGGTAGACTGACAACTCATAGGAGATTATGGGGCCCCCAGGCAATCAGAGATTATGGGGCCACACAGTATACACACACACAGTATACAATCACACAGTATACACAGACATGTACACATAGTATACACAGACATGTTTCTATTGGCTGAGAAGGTACTGGAGAGGTGGGGCAGCCATAATCTCAGGATTTTTAGACCGAAAGGATGTCGGTAAGGGACATTTTAGAAACAGATGTAAAAAAAAACACAGATTTTTACACACTGTCCCTGGTTTTACTTAGGCTGGCAACCCTGATGGGGCCCCCTAGTGGCCCGGGGGCCCTCGGGCAGTGCCCGAGTGGTTGAATGGTCAGTCCGCCCCTACCTCTTGGCCTAGAGCAGTGATGGCGAACCTTTTTGATCCTGAGTGCCCAAACTGAAATAAATACATTGGTTTTGTGTTGCAAAGTGCCAACACAGCAATTCGCGAGAGAGGGGGGCTGGGCGAAAGAGAGGGGTTGTGTGAGAGAGAGGGGGGGGGGGGGGGGGGGGGTGTGAGAGAGAGAGGGGAGAGAGAGAGAGGGGGGCAGCGAGAGTGAGGGGTGTGAGAGAGTTGCTAAGAGGGAGGGGGGCTGAGAGAGAGGGAGAGGGGCTGAGAGAAAGGGAGAGGGGACAGAGAGAGGGGGGTGTGAGAGATATGCTGAGAGAGAGGGGCAACAGAGAGAGGGAGAGGGACTGAGAGAGAGGGGTGTGAGAGAAATGCTGAGAGAGAGGTGAGCTGAGAGAGGAGGAACAGAGAGAGGGAGGGGGGGGCAGAGAGCGAGAGAGAGAGAGAGAGAGAGATGGGGGGACAGAGAGAGAGGGGTGTGAGAGGGGGGAACAGAGAAAGAGAAGGGGGACAGAGAGAGAGAAGGGGGACAGAGAGAGAGGGGTGCAAGAGAGATGCTGAGAGAGGGGTGAGCTGAGTGTGAGGGGGAACAGAGAGAGGGGGACACAAAGAGGGGGGGACGGAAAAAGAGGGAAGGCTGAAAGAGAGGGAGGGGGGCTGAGAGAGAGGGAGAGGGGCTGAGAGAAAGGGAGAGGGGACAGAGAGAGAGGGGTGTGAGAGATATGCTGAGAGAGAGGGGCAACAGAGAGAGGGAGAGGGACTGAGAGAGAGGGGTGTGAGAGAAATGCTGAGAGAGAGGTGAGCTGAGAGAGGAGGAACAGAGAGAGGGAGGGGGGGACAGAGAGAGAGAGAGAGAGATGGGGGAACAGAGAGAGAGGGGTGTGAGAGGGGGGAACAGAGAAAGAGAAGGGGGACAGAGAGAGAGAGAAGACGGACAGAGAGAGAGGGGTGTGAGAGAGATGCTGAGAGAGGGGTGAGCTGAGTGTGAGGGGGAACAGAGAGAGGGGGACACAAAGAGGGGGGGAGGCGGAAAAAGAGGGAAGGCTGAAAGAGAGGGAGGGGGCTGAGAGGAGAGAGAGACCTCTAGCTCTTTCCTGGACCCTCTCGTGTGCCCACAGAGATGGCTCTGCGTGCCATAGGTTCGCCATCACTGGCCTAGAGGCTTTTAGGGTTATCTGGGTATGTCTACTTTAGTGGTGTTCCCCTCACTGTCCTGGGGTCGCCGGGGACAGGAAGTTTGGGAAACCAACCCATGGAGATCACAGGCAGGAATAAAAGCCTGCCAAGTTCTCAAGCTCTCACAAAGTTTGGAGCCTTACCTTCCATTTAGCTATATAGTGATTCCTGCTTCTGCCACCCTGACCTCATTTCTGTGCTGCATGGTATGTAGTGGAGTCTACATGTATTGTTTTTTTGTTTTTTTTTAGAGGAAGGTGGAAGCCATTAAAAATACTGGATGTCTCTTCAAAGGGATTCAGGTTGTACAGAGTGAGGCCTTCAACTATAATAATGAAGGGGCAGCAAGGTGTGCAGGATGAATGCCAAAGGCACTCAGCGTTATGCAACGGCAGTCATTATCCCCAATATTTTTTTGCTTTTACAGCTTTCAGGTTCCTTGAAGGACAAGTAACTACTGTGTGCACACAATGCTTAATAGGGAAGTAGGTTTTTCCTGGGAACAATTACAAAGAACATAATGTATTTACACTGCAAGGATCATTCCATTTGGCAATCATCTCCTCGGTTGTATAGTGTCAGCCTTAACTTTATTCTGCAAGAGAAGTGTCTGCCTGCTCCCGGCTAAAACGCGTTGGCAATGGGATATTCTAGAATCAGAGCTTGCTAAAGAGGCCTTGTCACTAAGGGATGTATTTATAAAAAAAAAAAAATTATAGCTATTTATCCTGTGAAACTATCATGTACACGATATTGTCAAAAGTATTGGGTCGCCTGCCTTTACACGCACATGAACTTTAATGGCATCCCAGTCTTATGCCCCGTACACACGGTCGAAAATTCCGACGGAAAATGTCCGATCGGACCATGTTGTCGGAAAATGTGGGCTCCATCGGACTTTTTCCGTCGGAAAATTTGAGAGCAGGATCTCAAATTTTCCGACAACAAAATCCGATCGGACTTGTTCCAATCGTGTGTCGAGAATTCCGACGGACAAAGTGCCACGCATGCTCAGATCAAATTACGAGACCAAAGCTATTGGCTACTGGCCTCTAAGTAGTTCCGTCGTACGCAACGAACGTCACCATGTTCAGAATGATCGGATTTTCAGACAACATTGTCCGACCGTGTGTATGCAACACCAGTGTCGGACAAAATCCGTCGGAAAAAACCCAACGGATTTTGTGGTCGGAATTTCCTACCGTGTGTACGGGGGCATTAGTCCGTAGGGTTCAATATTGGGTTGGCCCACCTTTTGCAGCTATAACAGCTTCAACTCTTCTGGGAAGGCCGTCCACAAGATTTAGGAGGGTGTCTATGGGAAGGTTTGACCGTTCTTCCAGAAGCATATTTGTGAGGTCAGGCACTGATGTGGACAAGAAGGCCTGGCTTCGGAAGTCTCCACTTGAATTCGTCCCAAAGGTTTTTTTATCGGGTTGAGATCAGGACTCTGTGCAGGTCAGTCAAGTTCCTCCACCCCGAACTCACTCATCCATGTCTTTATGGACCTTGCTTTGTGCACTGGTGGGCAGTCATGTTGGAACAGGAAGGGGTCGTCCCCAAACTGTTCCCACAAAGTTGGGAGCATGAAATTGTTCAAAATGTCTTGATATGCTGATGCCTTAATGCCGCGTACACACAAGCGTTTTTTCCGTCGGAATAAACTCTGAAGGTTTCTCCAACGGAATTCCGCTCAAGCTGTTTTGCATACACACGGTCACACTAGAGTCCGACCGTCTAGAACGCGGTGATGTACAACACGTACGGCGGGACAAGAAAAAGGAAGTTCGATAGCCAGTAGCCAATAGCTTCCGTCTCGTACTTGCTTCAGAGCATGCGTCGTTTTTGGTTGGTCGGAACAGCGTACAGACGAGCGGTTTTCCCGATAGGAATTGGTTCAGTCGGAAAAAATTTAGAACATGTTCTATTTCTAGGTCCGTCAGAATTTTCAACCTAAAACGTCCCATGGGGCATACACACGATCGGAATATATGATGAAAAGTTCCCATCTGACTTTTTCTGTCGTAAATTCCGCTCGTGTGTGCGCGGCATAAGAGTTCCTTTCACGGTTACTGAGGGTTCAAGCCCAACCCCTGAAAAACAACCCCCCACCATAATCCACCCTCCACCAAATGATTTGGACCAGTGCACAGAGCAAGGTTCATAAAGACATGGATGAGCGAGTTTGGGGTGGAGGAATATGACTGGCCTGCAACCCAAAAGAACACCTTTGGGATGAATTAGAAGCGAGTTCCTGACCTCACAAATGCTCTTCTGGAAGAATGGTCAAACATTCCCATAGACACCCTCCTAAACCTTGTGGACGGCCTTCCCAGAAGAGTTGTAGCTGTTATAGCTGCAATGGGTGGGCCAACTCAATACTGAACCCTACGGACTAAGACTGGGATGCCATTAAAGTTCATGTGCGTATAAAGGTAAGTGTCCCAATACTTTTGACAATAAAGTGTACCTTTGATCTCTGTAAGGCTTTGTTTACACCAGGAGTGGTGCAGGAACACGTGCAAAATTGCATGCTTTCCCGCTCTGCACACACACACTTCACTTTTGCAGAAGCATGGGGGTGCCATTCATTTTTTAATGGCGCTCCACACATCTTGCAAGTGTGCATGTTTACACCTGCCAAAACACATAGTTCCGCAGTAACATATGTAGCACCCTCTAGTGTGCTACTAGAGTCAGAGTAGGTAAAACATATTCTGACTCATATTTAAACTCTGTGAGTCTTAATCTGGGTCAGGGTTATTAGAGTTCAGGGCAGCACGACTCATACAGACAGCTCTCTGGTGCCCCCCCTGGTTCAGGAAAGGTGGAGAATTTTCCAATTCCCGAAAATTTCCAATTTCCGAAAATTTCCAAATTCAAAATTCTGAATTTAGGAAATTCGGAAATTTCGGAAATTTAAAAATTCCGTAAATTTAAAAATTTGGAAATTCTGCAATTTCAGAATGAACGAATTTGTCAAAATTTGTTAAAAAATGAATTTGCAACTAAACAAATTGCACATGTCTACTGCCTAGTCTGGAGGAAGCTGTGCCAAGGAAGAGACCCAAGGGAGGCCCCTTGCTAGAGAGAGATAGGAAGAAGGCTGTTCTCTCAGAAGGACCTGGCGACTCACTTGGAGGACGCGTCGAAAATTGGGAACGTGCTTACAGTGTTACCGGGTCAGCCTAATGCCGCGTACACACGGTTGGGATTTCCGATGGAAACAGTCCGATGGGAGCTTATCAACGGATTTTCCGACCGTGGGTATGCCCATCTGTCGGAATTTCCGACGGACTTTGGATTGAGAACCTGTTCTCAATTTTTCCGACGGAAAACCTTTCTATCGGATTTTCCGATCGTGTGTATGCAATTCCGACGCGCAAAATTCCGACGCATGCTCGGAAACAATTCGACGCATGCTCGGAAGCATTAAACTTCCCTTTTATAGTGCTGTCGAACGTGTTTTATGCCGCTGTGTTACTGACCGTCGGAATTTGGTGTGACCGTCTGTAGGCAAGACAGTTTGAGCGAAATTCCGTCGGAGTTCCGACGGGAAAACCATCAGAGCTTTTTTCCGACGAGAATTCCGACCGTGTGTACGCGGCATAATGCCCCTTTTCACACGGGCGGATAGAATTCAGCTTTTAGTTGCGGATAGATCAAGTAATCTACCGCAGCTAAACTCACACGAAGCTTTCCTATGGCCCTGTTCACAAACTGCATTTAGCAACGGTTTCATTACATGGTGTTTGGTGCTGTTAGAAAAAAATAATCTGGCTGCGTCCAGGACCGATTTATTGCAGCTCTCTGCACATAACTGCAGGCATGCTTTTGGGGGTATTATGAGCTGTGGCATGCTGTTGAGGTATTTGGAGCCATGGCATGCTGTTGGGGTATTTGGGGCTGTGGCTTGCTGTTTGGGTATCTGGGGCTGTGGCTTGCTGTTGGGGTATTTACAGCTGTGACATGCTATTGGGGCATTTGGAGCTGTGGCATGCTGTTGAGGTATTTGGAGCTGTGGCATGCTGTTGAGGTATTTGGAGCTGTGGCATGTAGTTGAGGTATTTGGAACTGTGGCATGCTGTTGAGGTATTTGGAACTGTGGCATGTAGTTGAGGTATTTGGAGCTATTGTATGCTTTTTGGGGCATTTGAATCTGTGGCATGCTGTTGAGGTATTTGGAGCTATGGTATGCTTTTTGGGGCATTTGGATCTGTGGCATGCTATTGGGGTGTTTGGAGCCATGGCATGCTGTTGCGGTATTTGGGGCTGTGGCATGTTTTTTGGGGTATTCTGGGCTGTGGCATGCTGTTGCGGTATTTGGAACTGTGGCATGCTGTTGAGGTATTTGGGGCTGTGTCATGTTTTTTGGGGTATTTAGGGCTGTGGCATGCTGGTGGGGTATTTGGGGCTGTGGCATGCTGTTGGGGTATTTGGAGCTGTGACATGCTGTTGAGGTATTTGGGTCTGTGTCATGCTTTTTGGGGTATTTAGGGCTGTGGCATGCTGGTGGGGTATTTGGGGCTGTGGCATGCTTTTTGGGGTATTTAGGGCTGCAGCATGCTGGTGGGGTATTTGGGGCTGTGGCATGCTGTTGGGGTATTTGGAGCTGTGACATGCTATTGGGGCATTTGGTGCAGTGGCATGCAGTTGGGGTATTTGGGGCTGAGGCAGGCAGTTGGGGTATTTGGGGCTGAGGCAGGCAGTTGGGGTATTTGGGGCTGTGGCATGCTGTTGAGGTATTTGGAGCTGTGGCATGCAGTTGGGGTATTTGGGGCTGAGGCAGGCAGTTGGGGTATTTTGGGCTGGGGCATACAGTTGGGGTATTTGGGGCTGTGGCATGCTGTTGGGGTATTTGGAGCTGTGGCATGCAGTAGGGGTATTTGGAGCTGTGGTATTCAGTTGGGGTATTCGGCGCTGTGACATGCTGACCCTTGCAGCAAAGAAGGAGGGGTGGAAGACCCTTACATTGCAGATATTTTTGGCTGAAGTTGAAGCATAGTTCTTTGAATCCTTAGAAAATTTTCATCAGACATAATTTTCAGAGCCTCGGTCTGTGGGCAGAAGGCGGCAGCCGCAGAACTGGGTGTTACGAGCCGCTCAGACAGAGCTTGTCGCTGAGCGTCTGAAACATCCTATAATTTGCATCATCTGTGACTTACTGCAGTGTCATACAGTAAAGGGAACATCTGCACGCCATTACGCTGGCACAGGGTAAAACCACATGGTCTCTGGCACCACACCATATCTCCCCGATTCGCTGTGAGAATTGCAAGCACTCACGCAATACCTTCTCCGCTATTGCAGACCATTCGAAAAGAAAAAGCTTTTCTATGTAGCAGAACTCATGGAAAAGTAATCGCGCTCCTTAGGAATTATAATAGATAACTTGCTGTGCCAACCGCTATGTAACCTGACCGCATTGCCCCCAGTACAGTCTCAGAAAACTGGTAACCTTTTAACAGCCAAGCAGATGTGAAAGATATCTTTAAAAATGGGACCTTTTGTCTTCGCTTGTCCATTCAGCACAAAACTTGGCACCAGTGGCGGCCCGTCCATTAGGGGCGCCCGGGGCGCCGCCCCCCCTCTATCCGTGGCCGCCATATCCTAATCCATGCTCTATGATCCCTGGCTGCTACCTCCATTTCAGGGCGCAGGAATTACAGCATCAGGGGTGTTTTTTTTAAGCCGGAGACCCAAATATTCTTCAAAATAGGGTGGGCTCATGGCACAGAGCATTGCGCCATGAGCCCACCCAGGTTTTACAATGAATATTTGCTGTTGCAACACTGATCCTCCTCCCGGCCAATTGGGAAGTGGGTCTGATACCCGTCACCCGATTGGCTGAAAGGACAGGCGATCTTATTGGACGCCTAGGAGGAGGGGAGGAGACGCACAGCGAAATCGAAGAGGAGAAGACACAGGAGCTGCTGCCTGATGCCCACCAGGGCCTGATGTCCGCCAGTCCCTGCCACTGCCCGATGTGCACACCGCTGCCCAATATGCCCACCACCTAGATGGGGTAAGTGTCGTTGGACCAGTGTTGCCAACCTACCAGATTGAAATTTACTGACACTCCCGGCTTGCCTTCCTCCCGTTCCACAGACCTGAACATGAGGCTCTGGCTGCTCTGTTCCCTTGAACCATGACTTCAAGCGACACACCGCGGGCACAGTCCGAACACAATGTAGCAGGCACTCAGATGGTCTCGGCCAAACGTCACAGCCATATTTTTTACTGGCAACCTTTTTCTTTTACTGGCATTTACTGGCAGGAGAAAAGTGACCATTTATTATTGGATGTCAGTAAAAATACTGGCAGTTGGGGGGGGGTTGAGGTGCCACGGGGGGGGGGGGGGGGGGTGGTTGTTTGCCGCTCCCCCCAAATAGGTAACCACCAGACGCCACTCCTTGGCACTGACCGGAAACTTAACTGGATGTTTATTTCCCTAAAGCAATTGGCATGATTTGTTTTTCCATAAAATACTTGACCAGTGTAGAACAATGTCCCCAACCTTAACCAATGGCTGCCAGCCCATACCCAAAACTCCACCCACGTCTCCTTTAGTTACCTACATAATAATGGAGACCACACAACGAATGGAGTAAAAAATGGCCAGGATAAAATAGGAATATTCCTTGAAACAGATCAGTCCCTAAGCCTGTTGGTCTTTGAAGGTACCCCAAATTATGCACTGCGGGAACTTTTAACATTTTAGGCCTCCAATCGCAACACACCGGCTCGGAGACAACACGCTAACTGCAGTGCAACCATTACCATGTTCCAGTTAAACCGTCATTAACTGGAATGCATCAGAGGGACACATACCTCCGATGGGTCCCGAACCATTCGCTTATCCTAGATTTCCCCCCCCCCGCCAGCAAAAACCAACAACCGCCCAGCTACCATGACAGCCAGTAATCCCGCCGCTTCTGATGAGGAAAATTACCAGAACGGCGAGGGTGAGTGGGTGGGTTTGAAGCTGCTTCCTGCGTCCATCGAGCTCCACTGGACGCCACCCCTCCTTAAGCTGACCTGGACCCCACCCAGCCACAAGATACCCCCCCCCCCCCAATCAGATAAACCCTTTCCTACAAGCCAAAAGCCCAATTGTTAACCCCTTCCTGACTTGTCTCCCCTCTTCACACAGTCATGCCTGCCCGGTGTTGCTGATCTCCAGCAACCTTGCTGTCAATTCTGCCTGCCTTCACGCACTCTCTGTTGGTCTAGTTTTTTCATGGATGACAATGGTGGACCATGCCTGTGCAGTGTGCACCAAACTGGTCTATCCAGTACTATCCAGTGGGGGGGCTGGTGGGTATCAGGGTGACCATACTGGAAAACAGTTGGAAGACAGTTTTTGCCCTACAACAGGATGTGCCTAATCAAGGTGTAGGCAGGTGCAGTTTATTTTCTCCACTGCAGGTGGAGCTAATCTGAAGTGGCAATGCAGGTGGAGAAGGAAGTCGAGAGGCACCTAGTTTTTCCTTGGTTACAGAGAGGCAGCATCCGATGCTGGCATCCCATGTGACTTTTGCTGCAATCTTGGGTCAGGCAGAGTCTATTTAAGACATTGGCTTGGGTTTGGAGTGCATTTTGCGAGTGGGTAGAGTAGGGACAGGTCACCCACCTGTCAGGGGTAGTGCTTAGCATCAGGGAGAGGTTCCAGACGAGAAGGAAAGTGCAGGGATACGCCATCCTTCCGGGAAGCCTCCCCACTTCGGTACGGACCGGCCAGGCAGCATTCCGCCCCTCGAGACCTTCTGCTACTACTCATCGCTGTTACATCCTGTGAGTGCTCCCGGTCGGGTTGCCTTCCTGGTGGGCTCATGGTGTATTGCTGAACTTCAATTCCATTTCTGCATCTGGACTCAAAGTGTTTTCTGCCGCCTCACCACACTCCGGTGTATGTGTGGGGCAGGGGGGCACTCGATGGCCAGTGGGAGCAGACCATGACTTGGCTTCAGTGGTTAGTGAGAATAAGTAATCCTCCGGGCAATGTTGGCAGTTAAAAGTGATCTAGTGCCTGTGGGGGGAGGAGGAATAGTGCCCAATCATTGGTATTATTGGGAGGAATGGTGCCCCCATATTTGGTATCGGTGGTAAGGAGGGTGCCCTGTTGTGGGTGTAAGTGAAGGTACCCCATCATTGGTGGTAGGGAGGATGCCCTATCATTAGTAGTAGCAAGGTTTCCCCATCAGTGGTAGTGAGGGTACCCCATTGTTGGTGGTAGGGAGGGTGCCCCATTCTTAGTGGAAACGAGGGTGCCCCATAATTGTTGGAAGTGAAGGTGCCCCATTGGTGGAAGTGAGGATGCCCAATTACTGTCAGAAGGGAGGGTACCTCATCATTGGTACTAGTGAGGGTGCTCTGTCATTGGTGGAAGCAAGGGTGCCCAATTGCTGTCGGAAGGGAGGGTACCTCATCATTGGTAGTAGCGAGGGTGCTCCGTCATTGGTGGAAGCAAGGCTACCCCATTGTTGGTGGTAGCAAGGGTATGTCATTGTTGGTGGAAGCGAGTGTGCCCCATTGCTGTCGAAAGGGAGGACCTCCCATCCTTGGTGGAAGCGAGGGTTCCCCATTGATGGAAGTAAGGGTGCCCCATTGCTGTCGGAAGGGAGGGTACATCATCATTGGTACTAGTGAGGGTGCTCCATCATTGGTGGAAGCAAGGGTGCCCCATTGTTGTCGGAAAGAGAGGGTACATCATCATTGGTAGTAGCGAGGTTGCTCCGTCATTGGTGGAAGCAAGGGTGCCCTATTGTTGGTGGTAGCAAGGGTATCTCAATGTTGGTGGAAGCGAGGGTGACCCATTGCTGTCAAAAGGGAGGGCGTCCCATCGTTGGTGGAAGCGAGGGTTCCCCATCGGTGGAAGTGAGGGTGCCCCATTGCTGTCGGAAGGGAGGGTACCTCATCATTGGTAGTAGCGAGGGTGCTCCGTCATTGGTGGAAGCAAGGGTGCCCCATTGCTGTCGGAAGGGAGGGTACCTCATCATTGGTAGAAGCAAGGGTGCCCCATTGCTGTTGAAAGGGAGGGTGCCCCATTGTTAATGGTAGCAAGGGTATGCCATTGTTGGTGAAAGCGAGGGTGCCCCATCGTTGGAGGAAGCGAGGGTGCCCCATTGCTGTCAAAATGGAGGGTGCCCCATTGCTGTCGGAATGGAGGGTGCCTCTATCGTTGGGGAGTCTGTGAGGAGAACAGTGCCCTATTGGCTGAATAAAGCAAAGGGTGTTATATGGCTTGCTGATTGGTAAAAACTGACCTAGAGTTGTTTTCACGAATTCGTATTCTTAAACCATTTTTTTTTTCCGTAGGTCAGGGCGGTTCTTTAAGCGTGTCTTTTAAAGCAGATTATCCGGTCAGTGAATTAGTGTCAGATTCTCAGATTGGGAACTCTGAACGCGAGCCAAGGTCGTAATGGTGATTTAAGAAACAAAACACTCGCAACTCAATGCTCCGCTCGCTAAATCGACATTTATTTAATGATCCCGTGTTTTAGCAGTGAATTACTTTACAAGAGAACAACCAATTGGGTACAGTACATATTACAGAGCGTAAAATACTGTCATTAACCCCGTCGCTCATAGGGAGCTGTGGTGGTGGTGGGGGGGGGGGGGGGTGATGGATCGTTTTTACTCTGGGAGACCTGAAATGTGCTGTTCGCCCTGTAGAAGGGTCCGATACCGTTAATTAAAGGAAACCTCGATTAAATTTCAATATGTACGTTTAGTTTTGTCTAATTTACCTGGAATTGACCTCTGACGTGACTCTCGCTTGCTTGCATCCTTGCTATAAAATATTAAAACTATGCGGATTAAACGGTAGAATCCCTGAGAAATGGACTGTCAGTTGTCTAATTCTCCAGCATAAACCCAAATCTGAGATCAGTTTTGAGTGAACTGACCCCTTCAAAAGAAAATTCTGGGGCTTGACCCGACAGCTCACCAAATCACATCAAAGCCAGGAATTGCACACGAATGCCATCTAAAAGGTGGAAGCGCTTTCATTGAACCATAATTGTCCACTTTGTCATGAAAGGGTGACTGCACACAGAATCCAATTTTATTTGATTCCTAATGTACATTAAATTTTTTAGGATGTTCATGGTGTCATTAATATTTTGTTCCTATCCATTTCCTATTGAATCTAAAAACTGATCAAAGAACAATCAGAAAGGGAAGAATTTAACAGGACGAGGCCTGGGTTACTTGTAGGAAGGTGCAGACTCTTCTCCAGCCTGTGGGGGGCATTGTGCTGATGTTACAGGTGGGGTGGGGGTAAAGCGTGGGTTTGACTCAGGAGGGGTGAGGGAAATTGCAAGATGTGTGCTTGACCTGGGGGGGGGATGTGATTGCAAGGTGTGTGCTTGACCTGGTGGGGATTGCAAGTTGGGATTGACTTGGGGGGTGCAAAGTGTGGGTTTAACCAGGTGGGGTGTTATGCAAAGGCGTGGGTTTGATCCAGGAGGGGCCGGGGTAATTGCAAGGTGTGTGCTTGACCTGGGGGGCAGGGGAGGTAATTGCAAGGTGTGTGCTTGACCTGGGGGGGATTGCAAGTTGTATTTGACCCCAAAGGGGAAGGGGGGATTGCAAGGCATGGGATGGACTTGGGGGGTGCAAAGTGTGGGTTTGACCAGGTGGGGTGTTATGCAAAGGCGTGGGTTTGATCCAGGAAGAGTGGGGTAATTGCAAGGTGTGGGTTTGACTGCGGGGGGGGGGGGGCAGGGGGATTACAAGGTGTGGGCTTGACCTGGGATGGGGATTGCAAGGTGTGTTTGACCCCTGGGGGGGAAGGGGGGATTGCAAAGCATGGGATTGATTTGGCGGGTGCTAGATTCTAGGTGTGGGTTTGACACCTAGAAACTAGCTTGGGTGCTGGAGGATTGCTGCTAAAACATAGAGGAGGAAGTCTTCCGGGAGGCATGGGAGCAAGAGACGACAGAGTGAGTAGCGCTGTGGGGACTACAAAGGGGGGCGGGGGACTGCCATATGCAGTCAGTCTCCCTTAAAGACAGCGGTGTGCTTAGGTCTTCAGGCCTTCCGCTAGAGATCTCCTGAGAGTCAGCCGGTAGGACTGGTGAAGAGTCAGTTGGATGGAGTGGTGTAAAGGAGCAGATGCAGCCAGGTTGTCAGGGAAGAAACCGGAGAAGTACTGGTAGAGATGCCAATATCCAATATGGCCGAGCTAGTCCACGCATGCCCATTAGCCACCGGCAAGCAACGGCGAACGCACATTCGCGACGGTGAACGCGCGGACGCAAATTGTGGACGCAAAACGCAAATATCCAGTTTGCTGGCCTATATAAGGACTCCAGTTGCTCTCATAAATTTCTGGATTATCGTCAGCTCTGTATCCTGTGTTCCTGTGTTCCTTGCTCCTGTTGATCACCTGTTACCAACCCGGCTTACCCTGACCTGCTCAGGCTTCTCTCCTGGCTCTGAACCCGGCTTGTTGTATGGACCTGCTTGTCATGAACTAGGTACTCACGAGGCCAAGATGCCGAGAGCGGTTGCCCTTGCGACTCGGCGCCCACTGCCCTGAAGGTGACACAGGGACAGTTGGCACCAAGAGGCACAAGCCACCGGTGGGATGGTGACCAGGCGTGGGCTCAGGTGTTGCAGTGAAGGGTAGACTGGAACCGGATGGTGGGTCCACGAATCACTAGTTAGAAGCACAGCAAGCAGGCTGGGGATTAAACACAGACAGGTTAGCTGGATGTAGGCCGAGGGTCAAACACTGGTAGGTCAGGTACAAGGTAACAGAACAAGGTATCTTTCAAGCAGGAGAGTCCAAGGCAGGCTGGGGGTCAAGCATAGGCAGCAAAGAGGAGAGTCCAGGATACAGGCCGAGGGTCCAGCGCAGAAGAAGGTAACAGATCCAATAGGCGAGCCAAAGGTCAAGGTCAGGAGAAGGCAGAGTAGTCAGGATGATCCGGGTTTGGCAACAGGTAAGACAATCTTCAAGGGTCAAGTACAGGATACAAACAGGTAGCAGCTGTCAGACGAACCAGCGTCTGTCTGGGCACAGAGACCCTCCTTTTATAGGGCCGCTGAGGTCACATGGGGTGATGCCGTGCTACTGCGAATGCGCGCACGCCGCTTGGCGGGAACGCGAGTGCGCGTGCGCCGCCGCATCATCTCCCTGTCACTGGCTATGAGCCGGGGAGCCGGACCCGTGCGCCTGCGCACTAGAGTGCGCAGCGGACGGAAACCCTGACACTGCTCTTGCCTGTTCCAGATTGACTTCCTGTGTTTGACCCCGGCTTGATCACAACTACTCTTCCTGCCTCTGCTTCTGACTGACTTCCTGTGTTTGACCCTTGGCCTGGCTTCTGACATTGTCTCTGCTTTCCCATCTGTCAAATTCCGCCAGCACCCCCAGAGAATCATTGGCTTTTGCAACCTTCTTTGCTCCTGGGTGCCCGCTTCTGGAACCATCCGACAGCTTCACCGGCAGGCAACCCGTGCATCTCTGGGCATAGTACCCTCTGTCTCCAACTCCAGGGGTACTCTGCACTCAGCTGCAAAGGGAGCCCTCTTGTCACCTCAGCCTCCAGCCTGGTACGTGACACAGGTGACTTGGCATTGCCTGAAGAAGTGGTGCTGGGCTCAGTGACCACAAAAAGGAAGTGAAGGCCAAAGTTTAAGCCGTGTCACTCCAATGTGCTACCTGAAAAGGGACAGCGAGTTCCTGACTGTATTGTGGTGTTGCTGAGTTGACATCAGGCCTGTCAGCTCCCCTCAAGGAGTGATCCAGCAGAAACTGAGTGAAGGAAAAGGAACCAAGTGTGTGCAGGTGGCTGAAGAAGTGGAGGCTGTATATAGAGGCTGTATATAGGAAGTCAAGTGGGCATCCCATAACCTCCCATCCCTATCTAAGTTCCCTGATAAAACGTAAAAACAAAGCTATGGACTGTTCTCTGTCTCTGAGTTGTTGGTGAAGATCAGTGGCGGCTGGTAAAGTTTTAGGACGGGGGGGGGGGGGCGCCAGACCCGTGCTTCCTTTTTGACCCTTCCCACTTCTCATAATCCCCACCCCTTATAGAATCCACCCACTCCGTTCCCTGTATTCCACTTGCTTCCACCCATAGTGTCAGGAGTATACAGCTCAGCATCACAGGACAGAATATACAGCCCCAAAATCACAGGACAGAGTATACAGCTCAGCATCACAGGACATGAGTATACAGCTCAGCATCACAGGACATGAGTATATAGCTCAGCATCACAGGACATGAGTATATAGCTCAGCCTCACAGATAAGGGTATATAGGTCAGCATTACAGACAAGGTATATAGATCAGCATCCCAGATAGGGTATATAGATCAGCATTACAGATACGGTATATAGATCAGCATCACAGATCAGGGTATATAGATCATCATCACAGATATGGCAGATAGTACTGACCCCCCCCCCCCCCCTGGCATGGGAGGTCTGGCACATAAAGGGATGTTGGGTGGTCACACAACAGGTGTGACCACCGAGTGCCCCGAGCCCACCCTTTTTTGAAGTCTATTAGAGCCTCTGATCTTGCGGCACAAATTTTTGCATTTCTATTGGGCGGATTGTGGCGTGAACTTGCAGCGTGAATTTTTGGACAAGGACGGAGGTTGCTTCTGGACGAGGACAAAGGTTGTTTCTGGACGAGGACGGAGGTTGTTTCTGGACGTGGACGAAGGTTGTTTCTGTTGCTGGGCTCAGTGACCACAAAAAGGAAGTGAAGGCCAAAGTTTAAGCCGTGTCACTCCAATGTGCTACCTGAAAAGGGACAGCGAGTTCCTGACTGTATTGTGGTGTTGCTGAGTTGACATCAGGCCTGTCAGCTCCCCTCAAGGAGTGATCCAGCAGAAACTGAGTGAAGGAAAAGGAACCAAGTGTGTGCAGGTGGCTGAAGAAGTGGAGGCTGTATATAGAGGCTGTATATAGGAAGTCAAGTGGGCATCCCATAACCTCCCATCCCTATCTAAGTTCCCTGATAAAACGTAAAAACAAAGCTATGGACTGTTCTCTGTCTCTGAGTTGTTGGTGAAGATCAGTGGCGGCTGGTAAAGTTTTAGGACGGGGGGGGGGGGGGGGGGCGCCAGACCCGTGCTTCCTTTTTGACCCTTCCCACTTCTCATAATCCCCACCCCTTATAGAATCCACCCACTCCGTTCCCTGTATTCCACTTGCTTCCACCCATAGTGTCAGGAGTATACAGCTCAGCATCACAGGACAGAGTATACAGCCCCAAAATCACAGGACAGAGTATACAGCTCAGCATCACAGGACATGAGTATACAGCTCAGCATCACAGGACATGAGTATATAGCTCAGCATCACAGGACATGAGTATATAGCTCAGCCTCACAGATAAGGGTATATAGGTCAGCATTACAGACAAGGTATATAGATCAGCATCCCAGATAGGGTATATAGATCAGCATTACAGATACGGTATATAGATCAGCATCACAGATCAGGGTATATAGATCATCATCACAGATATGGCAGATAGTACTGACCCCCCCCCCCCCCCCCTCTGGCATGGGAGGTCTGGCACATAAAGGGATGTTGGGTGGTCACACAACAGGTGTGACCACCGAGTGCCCCGAGCCCACCCTTTTTTGAAGTCTATTAGAGCCTCTGATCTTGCGGCACAAATTTTTGCATTTCTATTGGGCGGATTGTGGCGTGAACTTGCAGCGTGAATTTTTGGACAAGGACGGAGGTTGCTTCTGGACGAGGACAAAGGTTGTTTCTGGACGAGGACGGAGGTTGTTTCTGGACGTGGACGGAGGTTGTTTCTGGACGTGGACGGAGGTTGCTTTTGGCCGTATTTGGTCTTTTGCTAGACAGTGGAAGTTGCATATTGTCATGAGTACAGTACATTTATACAACATTGTAAAGGAGCACTCTGCTGGGGGTCATCTGATTTATGGAGGGGCTCTGCTGGGGTTAATCTGATTTATGGAGGGCTCTGCTGGGGTCATCTGATTTATGGAGGGGCTCCGCTGGGGGGTCATCTGATTTATGGAGGCTGCTCTGCTGGGGGTCATCTTATTTATATAGGTGCTTCGCTGGGGGTCATCTGATTTATAGAGGGGCTACGCTGGGGGTCATCTGATTTATGGAGGGGCTCTGCTGGGGGTCATCTGATTTATATAGGTGCTTCGCTGGGGGTCATCTGATTTATGGAGGGGCTCCGCTGGGGGTCATCTGATTTATGGAGGGGCTTCGCTGGGGGTTATCTGATTTATGGAGGGGTTCCGCTGGGGGTCATCTGATTTATGGAGGGGCTCCGCTGGGGGTCATCTGATTTATATAGGTGCTTCGCTGGGGGTCATCTGATTTATAGAGGGGCTACGCTGGGGGTCATCTGATTTATGGAGGGGCTCTGCTGGGGGTCATCTGATTTATATAGGCGCTTCGCTGGGGGTCATCTGATTTATGGAGGGGCTCCGCTGGGGGTCATCTGATTTATGGAGGGGCTTTGCTGGGGGTTATCTGATTTATGGAGGGGCTCTGCTGGGGGTCATCTGATTTATGGAGGGGCTCCGCTGGGGGTCATTTGATTTATTGAGGGGCTCCGCTGGGGGTCATCTGATTTATGGAGGGACTCTGCTGGGAATGCCTGATGTAAGATGGCACTGTGATGGGCACATCAGTGTACCCAGCGGAGTGCTCCCTTACATAAGTGTTCCCAGCCGAGTGCTCCCTTACGTCAGTGTACCCAGGGCAGTGCTCCCTTACGTCAGTGTACCCAGGGGAGTGCTCCCTTAAATCAGTGTTCCCAGCCAAATGCTGCCTTAAGTCAGTGTACCCAGTGGAGTGCTCCCTTACATCAGTGTACCCAGCTGAGTGCTCCCTTACATCAGTGTACCCAGCTGAGTGCTCCCTTACATCAGTGTACCCAGCTAAGTGCTCCCTTACATCAGTGTACCCAGTGGAATTCTCCCTTACATCAGTATACCCAGCGTTATTCTCCCTTACATCAGTGTACCCAGCGGAATGCTCCCTTACATCAGTGTACCTCCACAACTTTATCCCTGACCTGGTGTGTTCCTTGGCCTTCACTAATGTTCTCTAACAATCCTCTGAGGGCTTCACAGAACAGCTGTATTTACCCCGAGATTAAATTACACACAGGTAGACTCTATTTACTAAATAGGTGACTTCTGAAGGCAATTCGTTCTACTAGATTTTAGTTAGGGGTATCAGAGTAAAAGGGGCTGAATACAAATGCCCCCCCCCCACACTTTTCAGATATTTATTTGTAAAAAATGTTGAAAACCATTTAACATTTTCCTTCCACTTCACAAATATGTGCCACTTTGTGTTGGTCTATCACATAAATTCCCAATAAAATACTAGGGGTGCAACGGATCGTCGCCGATCCGTGATCCGAACGGGTCACCCCGTTCAGATCGGCACACCCCGCGATCCGCAGCCTCGGCATTAGGAAAGACCGCGGCTTCGGCCTAGCTCCGGAGCGTCGGCGGCCATCTTGGTACACCCGGCGGCCTTAGGAAAGGCTGCGGCTTCGGCCTAGCTCCGGAGCGGCGGCCATCTTGGTACACCCGGCCACTGTTTACAATGTGATCGCTCCATCAAATGACGGAGCGATCACTTGTAAACAAACTCTGCATTACCCAGCCAATACCCTGCATTACCCAGCATATACCCTGCATTACCCAGCATATACTCTGCATTACCCAGCATATACTCTGCATTACCCAGCATATACTCTGCGATACTCTGCGATACTCTGCATTACCCAGCCAATACTCTGCGATACTCTGCATTACCCAGCCAATACTCTGCATTACCCAGCCAATACTCTGCATTACTCTGCGATACCCTGCCAATACTCTGCGATACCCTGCCAATACTCTGCGATACCCTGTCAATACTCTGCGATACCCTGCCAATACTCACTCACCAATATTACAGTGGGGGAGAGGATGTGGATATTACAGTGGGGGAGATGACGTGGATATTACAGTGGGGGAGATGACGTGGATATTACAGTGGGGACTATATGGTGGCGGAATTTTCACAGGTTTTTGCAAATTCAATTATTATTTGCTGATCCGAAAAATGATCCGATCCGTGACTCTGATCCGAGGATCGATCCGATCCGTGAGTTTTTTGATCCGTTGCACCCCTATAAAATACATATCCGTTTTTGGTTGTAACATGACAAAATGTGGTAAATTTCAAGGGGTATGAATAGTTTTTCAAGGCACTTGTATAACAGTTTAGTTGATTAAATAAAAATAAAAAAAATCTACAACTGAGAATATTCTACATCGTATCTCCAGCTTGTAGAATGGCCTCCTCTGAGCACCTGGGCAGCTTGCAAATTTCCCCCTGCAAAAATAAAACTTAAAATTGGCCTGAGGGTATTGTCAGAGGACTCCCTGCACCTACAACTTTGCCAGGCCGACTACAGATGTGATAATGTGTCTGCAGCAGAGTACCGGCACAGAGTTTAAATTAGACGCAGTCGCTCAGCCTTGTTTCGGCTGTGACCTGGTAGAAATCACACTAACAGAGACTCTGCAGTAAGAAGTGGAAGAAATCTCTCCATTTCACATGCTTTTGGAAACTATGTAGGTCATCTAACCAGGCAACAGTCCCAGCATTGCTCTGGTATCAAAACTTTACTCATAATGATGAATGCACATCTCTTCTGTTTAACCTGCAGTTTCCTTGTGTCCCCCTTTTTCCAGCTATCCCCATCCTTGGGGCCCGCATCACACCAGCAATTCTTCGCTGGCCAATCACTAGTACACAGGGGCGGACTGACCATTCAGCCACTCGGGCACTGCCCGAGGGGCCCCGGGCCACTAGGGGGCCCCATCAGGGTTACCAGCCTCAGTAAAACCAGGGACAGTATGTAAAAATCTGTGTTTTTTTTTACATCTGTCTCTGAAATGTCCCTTACCGACATCCTTTTGGTCTAAAAATCCAGAGATTATAGCTGCCCCACCTCTCCAGTACCTTCTCAGCCAATAGAAACATGTATGTGTATACTGTGTGATTGTATAGTGTGTGTGTGTGTGTATACTGTGTGGCCCCATAATCTCTGATAGCCTGGGGGCCCCATAATCTCCTATTGCCCGGGGGCCCCATGAGTTGTCAGTCCGCCCCTGCTAGTACAGAACTATTGTCTGGTTCTGCCTCGTACTTCGGCTGACGGACATAGACGGTTGGAATCACGTCCGGTTCAGCAGGAACACGCTGAGATTCGGACCACATATGGGCAGGCTGAATGTACCCAAGCTGGTCTATCGACCACCTTGGGTACAACCTGCCTGCCAGATTTTACATATGATTATCGCTAGAAGCCGGTATAGATGTGTAGCACCCTCTACTTTAGGTAGGTGCTAGAGCAAAGGAGGGGAAGAGAGGTGGAGCTGTTTAGGGTATGTTAAGGAGCCCTGACCAATCTCCAATTAGGATTGGCAGGGGGCAGGCCTCAAATGCCTGGGGTCAGCCCAGCTGGGGAGGAGTTGTTTGGGTGGAAGAACTGAGAGATGGAGTGATAGGCTGTCGGGCCTTGGAGGGAGCCCCCCCCCCGTCTGGTGGGGGGGGGGTGACCTTGGGCCGGGGCTCGGAGCTGTAAGGGAACCCCTTCATACAACCTAAACGAGTGGTGTCCTGAACAGGAGCAGGAGAGGACAGCGGGGAACACTGCCGGGCTAATCCCCATTCAAGTTCATCTGCAATAAACTGTTAAAAAAAGGCAACCCCTAGACTGTTTTTTTGAGCCAGAGGAGTGGAAGTTGCTGTGTGCCTGGCTGCTGCTATACAGAGAAGAAAGACCAAGGGACACAAACCAGTGGCCAATCAATCTGCAAGCATCAGAACTGGGTGAAGTTCTACAGAGGAAACAAGATACATCTGCATACAGTTTTCAGCTATTTGTTAATTCTTTAAAGGGGACTGGGAGCTCATGCAGGGCGCATGGGCGTAGCCCCCCTAATCCATACGTCTGGCCCCCCTAATCTACATGTAGGGTGTCAGTGATGTGTCGAATACTGTCCCCCGTCGGATAGTGTTCGCCCTGTACTGCGCTTGCTTGGATTTTGTCCAACACTGGTGTTGCATACACACGGTCGGACAAAGTTGTCGGAAAATCCGATCATTCTGAACGTGGTGACGTCCGTTGCGGACGACGGAACTACGTAGAGGCTAGTAGCCAATAGCTTGGCTACTAGCCGATCGGACTTTGTTGTTGGAAAATTTGAGAGCAGGAGATAAAACTTTGTCCGTCGGAAAATCCGACGGAAAAAGTCCGATGGAGCCTACACACGGTCAGAATTTCCGACAACATTGTCCGACAGGACAGAGAGGGACGGACCGAATGGACCGCAGGGCAATGTAGGGGAGGGCCGGGCATGACTGTGTGTCGAGTACACACCAAGGGGTATAGGTGGGCGTGGCTTAGCGGGGCTAGGCCAATCAGAAAAGGGGGAGCGGCAAATATAAAAGGTGGGCGTGGCTTAACGGAGTCACGCAGTCAGGAGGAAACACGAGAGGAGGCAGTTTTTATTCACTGCTCCTCTCTCTCTAATCCAAGATGGCGGACGCACGGGAGCTAATGGACAGGCTGCGGGCGGCGGCGGCGGAAAAAGGGGCGGACTGGCTGAAGGAACAGGTAGCAGACGTGCTGGCCGAGCAAGGGGACAGAGACGACCAGGGACGATCGGTGGAGGCCCGGCGTCGGCCGGTGGATGGCGGGAGTGACACACGCGGCCGGATCTCGAGGCCCCCAACGAGGTATTCCCCTACCCCAGGTGCAGGCCCATCCAGACTGCCCAGGAGCCCTAGGGGGGAGCTTTCTTCACCACCAGCAAAACGGGCCCAGACGGAGCCTTCCGGTGGGCCCAGGCGGAGCACACGCCGTGGGCTCCATGCGGGGGGCGGGGCCTCGGGCCTACAAGGCGCAGCAGCATCCCCAGGGTTGGGTAGGAGTGAATCCCTTGGGACAGCAACCCCTGCAGCTCTGAACGAGCAGGGGGGTAATCGAGTGGAACGGAGGTCACAGAGGGCTGGAGCGAACAGGGACAGCAGGTTGGATGGCTCAGCAGGCCCTTCTACAGCATTCCCAGGGTCAGTTAGCAGAGACTCCCTGGGTTACACGGCCCCAGCAGCTCTGAACGAGCAGGGGGGTGAACGGGGGGAGCAGAGGTCACGGCGGGCTGGAGCTAGCAGGGACAGCAGGATGGATGACTTAGCAGGCCCTTCCACAGCGTTTTCCCCCCCAGCAGCTCTGAACGAGCGGAGGGGAGGAAAGTCGGCTTGCAAAACAGGCGCAACAAAAAGGGGGGTTGTTACACCCCGGAGGATTGCGGCCGCAGTACACTCAGCAGCTCGGCAGGAGCCGAGGGGTGAGGACAGAAGGATCACTATGTCGGCGGCTACGGAGAGACGGGCACCCAGGGGGGCAAACACCGCAAGGGGTGGGCTTACGCCACCGGGCGGTCCAGGATGTGGGTCACATGGCAGGAGCGGTGCCGGGTACGGCCCACCTGCACAGGACTTGGGGTGCCAGGGGAGTGGGGAGGTTGGGAGGGGGACATCAGGGGTGGCAGTGAGCGGACAGAGTCGATCGCATTCCAGGAGTCCCTCCCCTGAGGGGCGGCCAGTTTTGTTTCAGCAGGGAGAGGTAAGCAGGTCGGAGGGTGAACTATCGGAGGACGAGGAAGAGACCACTACCCCGGGAGCACTGACGGAGGTCAGGTCAGCAGTGGCGGAGGCGGTGCCCAGACGGCCCGGTAAGTCACCTGATAATAGTGCATTTACTGCTGTTTTAAAAAGCTTATTGGGGATGGTACCGGTGGGAGGGGAGGGGGTAGCTCCTCCAGCTCCGCTGGGGGTAGTTAGTGACCAACCGCGGGTTAGGAGTGAACCGTCAGTGGGGTCGAGTGGACAGGTACAAGAATTGCTAGACGGCCTTCGTGCATTAGTGGGTAGGTTTGAACAAGGGTCGGATAAGGTAGGGGGTGCTTCGGTCACAACAGCGGCGTTAGTTGCACCGCCTCCAGTGGATGGTGTGGTGGAGAAGGTGAGTACGCCAGAGACGGGCTCGACGGAGCAAGTGGTGAGATCAGATATCGTGAGGATGGCGGACGCGGCGAAATGTGAAGTATATGTATGCTTTGAGGGCCCCTTGGGGGCTCACCTTAAGCAGGAAGTTAGGGAAACAATTTGGAAGGGGGAATATGTGGAGATTTTCTCCCTATTGCCGTTGGAAAAATTTAATTTGGACAGGGTAAAACCTGACAGCACCAAAAAGGACGACGAGGAGAAGAGGCGGTATCGATTGATTCCGAGGACGTTTGAAAATTGGTTGCAGGCGTTCGCCATTCTGGCGGGGGTAATTGGTGAGAAGAACCCCGAGCATTGCTCGGCGTTATTCTGTTACATGGACGCGATTGGGGAGGCGTACAGGGTTTATGGGGGTACAGCATGGCTGCGCTATGATGAGCAGTTCAGGCAGCGCAGGGCTGTGCGCCCGGCATTAAGATGGGACCACAAGGACATCAGTCTATGGATGAGGCTCATGGCGTCGGCAAATACTCCGGCACAGCCATTTCAAGGGGGGGCCGGAGGTAGCCACTCCTCGGGATCACCGGCCGGAAAAAAATGGGGAGTATGCTGGCGGTACAACGAGGGATCCTGCAAATTTGGGGACACATGTAAGTTCAAACATGAATGTTCAGGTTGCGGAGGAGCCCACACGTTTGCCAGGTGTTTTAGGAAGGGGAAGGGTACCAGAGAGCCTGGTGACAAGAGGGACGACGCCGGTGATGTGGGTAAGGATGCAGCCTTTTCTAAATAGGTATCCTGATAGGGGGGCGGCGAGGTTGATTAGTGCGGGTTTCCAAGAAGGTTTTAGGATTCCGTGTACCTTGAAGATTATCCCCCCCCTAGCCAAGAATTTGAGGTCAGCTTTGCTGCACCCAGACATAGTGTCAGAAAAATTGGCCAAGGAAGTGGCTTTAGGCCGAATGGCGGGGCCATTTGGGGAAAAACCGTTAGCCGACCTGGTTGTGTCGCCATTGGGGGTGGTCCCTAAGAAGGAACCGAATAAATTTCGGTTGATTCACCATTTATCGTTTCCAAAAGGGGGTTCGGTAAATGATTTTATTGATCCGGAAGACTGTACGGTATCGTATACATCCTTCGATGCCGCGGTCAGATGGGTGAGGCGTTATGGGAAAGGGGCATTAATGGCGAAATCGGATGTGGAGTCGGCGTTTAGACTCCTGCCAGTACACCCGGAGAGCTTTCACTTGTTAGGGTGTTGTTGGCAAGACCAGTTTTACGTGGATAGGTGTTTACCCATGGGCTGTTCCATATCGTGCGCCATGTTTGAGGCGTTTAGTTCGTTTTTGGAATGGGTTGTGAGGGATGTGACAGGCATTGGTTCCGTCATCCATTATTTGGACGACTTTCTCTGCGTAGGCCCTCCTGCTTCCAATGTGTGTGCGATACTGTTGTCCACGTTGCAGCACATTGCGGAGAGGTTTCGGGTGCCGTTGGCAGCCGACAAGACGGAGGGCCCGCGAACGGAGCTGAGCTTTTTGGGAATAGTGATCGATTCCATGGCTATGGAATGCAGGTTACCCGAAGAGAAGCTCAGGGATTTACAAAAAGAGATCAGGGAGATACATGGGTGTAAGAAAGTTCAGTTGCGGACGTTGCAGTCTTTGTTAGGTAAGTTAAATTTTGCATGCCGGATCATTCCTATGGGGAGGATATTTTGTAGGCGGATGGCATCCGCCACGGCGGGGGTAAAAGCCCCCACGCATTACATTAGGTTGAGGAAGGAACATAGGGATGATCTACAGGTTTGGCATCAGTTTTTGGTTGAGTTTAACGGCAGGTCGGTGTGGATGTCGGGTCCAGTAAGCAATTTTGACGTGGAGATGGTTACGGACGCCGCGGGATCCACAGGTTATGGGGCGTACTTTCAAGGTCAGTGGAGTGCTGAGCCCTGGCCGAGGGCTTGGGTGGAGGCTGGTTTTCTTAAAAATCTGGTACTACTGGAGCTGTTCCCGGTGGTGCTTGCCTTGGAGCTGTGGGGACAATCTTGCAAGAATTTGAAGCTACGCTTAAACTGCGATAACATGGGGGTAGTCCAGGTCATAAATAGTATGTCGGCGTCGTCAGAACCTGTTATTCGGCTGATGCGACAGTTGGTTTTGCGCTGTTTGCGTTTGAACGTGTTTCTCTATGCGGTGCATATTCCGGGGGTGGAGAATACATTGGCTGATGCTTTGTCTCGGTTCCAGTGGGACAAATTCAGGGCACTGGCTCCGGAAGCTCGGAAAGAGGGTGTCCCATGCCCAAGCTGGATATGGGATTTGGCACTAGGTTCGCCGCAGGATGGAGACAGCGATCGGTAAGTAAGTCCTCTTGGTCAGCTTACCAATATGTTTGGGAAGAGTGGTACAGGGTTGTACAAAGTGCCCGGGCAGGGCTGTGGGAGAGTTACAGATGCAAGTCCGAGAGTAGGGGGCCCCGGGTTGATGCATAGAGACGGATCGGATCTGTTCAGATTCCAGTTTGGGGCAGTTTTTTCGGAAAGGTTACATGGGTTGGGTTTGGACAGCACCGCCTACGCCTCACACTCCTTCCGCATCAGGGCGGCCACAGAGGCCGCCAGGTGTGGGCTGGATGAGGCGGATGTGCGACGAATGGGGAGATGGGAATCTAAGCGATTCTGTTCTTATATTCGGCCTCAGTTAAAGCGGTTCTGCACTCATTTCATTTAGTAAATCTCTTTGCCTTCCAAATCAGGCAAAGAGTACTAAATGAAATGTTTTTTTTTTTTTTTTTTTTTACTTACCTTGTAATTGAAGACTTCCGGTCTTCTCCCTCTGCGGCGGCGGGCGGGGTCTTGCGTCGATCGTCGTCACGCCGCACTGTCTCCTGGGATCTGGTGTCATTGATCCCAGGAGTCAGTGCGGGCATCTTCCGAAATCTCGCGAGATTTCGGCCACATCTTCCGAAATCTCCCGAGATTTTGGCCGCATCTGCCGAAATCTCCCGAGATCTCGGCAGATGAGCCGTTACTGCGCACGCGCGAGTAACGGCAGTGCATGCTGGGCCATCTAAAGTCCCTGTGGGTGTTTCACATGCCCACAGGCAAGATGGCCCCCAGCACTAAAGAAGAAGACGAGGAACTTCATCGGACGAAAACCGGCGGCGATCGAGATGGAAGATGGAACAGGTGAGTCCCCTAATAAAGGTAAGCACACTTTATATTACATCCTAAAAAAAAAATTTTTTTTTCAGAGTGCAGAACCGCTTTAATGTAGCAATGAGTATCTATAAAAAAAAAAAAAAAAAAGGGGGGATTTTTGAGGTTGATGGTTACAGTTGTTGGTTTGTTTAGTCGTGGTAGATTTTACGGGACTGGGGGGGTTTTCATACGGCCCTGCAGGTGTGGAGGTGCCTTCAAGGGTGAGGTGTCAACCTTTCAGGCTGTGGCGGTGTTTTATTGTGGGTCAGTGACGGTGGCAGTTTGGTAGTTGGTAAGTGTGTGGGGGGCTCGTCAGTAGATGGCCCCTCCTGTGGGGGGCTCGTCAGTAGATGGCCCCTCCGGTTGTAGTACATCAAAGTAATTTGATGTACTCTTTGTTGCACTGCGGGATAGGTATTTGTCTCCGGGCGGTTTAAGTGGAGGCCTAGTTTGGTTTCGGTTAAATCCCGCAGTGCCCCCTGGTGTTTTATATATATATTTATATATATATACGGTGTTATGTTGGTTTATGGTACAATTTCCCTGCCCCGTCACTGACCAACAATAGTGGGGTGTAACCAGGGGTTACTGATGTTATGTGTTTATGTTATGGTTATTTATATGGTATTTAATTGGTTATTTATATTTTGAATAAATTGGAGTTTTATATTTAATAAAGGCTGTTGTGGCCATTTACTCCATAAGTACGGTGTGGTCTATTATTTTAGAGAGGGGTAAGAAATAGTGGTGAGTAAGGGGTTACAACAGATGGGGTGTATTATCTAGGCTACACTAGTCATGCGCCCTGAGCCCACCCAATTGTGTGACAATAGCAAAATTATTCGAGAGGGACGCCTACTGAACCACGAAGAGCCGACGGGCCTCTCGATGACGTCAAATAGAACATGGGCATGGGACGGAACTGTGGCCGGCCATGAGATGATCTCAGCGGGTCAACGCTGGAGCCACTGGATGGGTAAGTATCTGAAATGAGACAACCATTAGGTAAGTAGGGGGGGGGGGTCGATGGGGAGGTCGTCCGGAGTTCCACTTTAACTTTTACATTTTTAAAGAGTAATGCCACGTACACACGATCGAACATTCCAACAACAAAATCCCATGTTTTTTTTTTTTCCAACGGATGTTGGCTCAAACTTGTCTTGCATACACACGGTCGCACAAGGTTGGTCGGAAATTCCGAACGTCAAGAACGCGGTGACGTACAACGCGTACGACGAGCCGAGAAAAATTAAGTTCAATAGCCAGTGCGGCTCTTCTGCTTGATTCCGAGCAGGCGTGGAACTTTGTGCGTCGGAAATTGTGTACACACGATCGGAATTTACAAGAACGGATTTTGTTGTCGGAAAATTCGAGAACCGGATCTCAAATTTTGTGCGACGGAAATTCCAATGGAAACTGTCCGATGGAGCCTACACACGGTCGGAAATTTCCGACAACAAGCTCCTATCGCACATTTGCCGTCGGAAAGTCTGACCGTGTGTACGCGGCATAACTCCACTTTTGCTGAGTAACACAATCCCCTCAGCTAGATCAATGTGCATTATTGGGATTCTACTTTTTGATGCTCTTAAGAAATAGCTGTTTCATGCCCTTTGCAGACTAAGGTCGGATTTTCCGACGGAAAATGTCCTATCGGACCATGTTGTGGGAAATTCCGACCGTGTGTGGGCTCCATCGGACTTTTTCCGTCGGAAACTCCGACGGAAAAAGTTTGAGATCCTGCTCTCAAATTTTCCGACAACAAAGTCCTATCGGACTTTTTCCGATCGCGTGTAGCGAATTCCGACAGACAAAGTGCCACGCATGCTCAGATCACATTCCAAGACCAAAGCTATTGGCTACTAGCCTCTACGTAGTCCAGTCGTATGCAACGAACGTCACCACGTTCAGGATGATCGGATTTTCCGACAACTTTGTCCGACCGTGTGTATGCAACACCAGTGTCGGACAAAATCCGTCTGAAAAAATCTGACGGATTTTGTGGTCGGAATTTCCGACAGTGTGTACGGGGCATAATTCTGAATGGGAGGGTCTGGCTCATTTTAATCACCTGGTGAACTCAGTGTTCTAGAGGAGTTGCAGGGTCTGCGTCCCTATAGAAGTGATTGACCCTTGTTGAAAGTAGACATGTGCAATTCGTTTCGTTTTTTTTTTCGTTTTCCGTTAAAATTGAACGAATGATTCGCTAAAAATTTTAACGAATAATGAATTATCGCATCGAACGAATATGAAAAACAACGAAAATCCGAAATAACCAAATTAGAAACAACGAAACTACGAAAGAAGAAAATCCGAAAAACGAAAACAGGAATAACGAAAATCAAAATGAATGAAAAAATTAGTTTTTTTTTTGTTGAATTGGTAATTTTCCGTGTCTCTTACAATGGCGCTGCTTAACGTGCTTAGAATGGATTGAACGAAAAAATTCGTACATTCGTAACTTTTTTTTTTTTTTTTCGATTCGTTATTTTCTGTGTCTCTTACAATGGCGCTGCTTAACGTGCTTCGAATGGATTGAACGAAAAAATTCGTACATTCGTAACTTTTTTTTTTTTTTTTTCGATTCGTAATTTTCCTTGTCTCTTACAATGGCGCTGCTTAACGTGCTTCGAATGGATTGAGCGAAAAAATTCGTACATTCGTAACTTTTTTTTTTTCGATTCGTAATTTTCCGTGTCTCTTACAATGTAATAATAGCATACACATTACATAAAATTATGAATTATGCTCCGATTACGAATCTGCGAAAACAATGTTACGAAAGTACGAATAAATCAATCTTACGAAAGTACGAATGTAACTAAATCTACGAAAATACGAATGCGTCTGAATTTCGAATAAACGAAAATTAAACTAACGGAAAAACGAATCAACGAAAAAATAACTCTTACGAAAATACGAATCGGTACGAATACGAACACCGCCGACTTACGAAATTACGAATCATTACGAATCAACGGAAACGAACAGAAACGAAACGAAAATAAACAATTTTTTCTGTTGTGCACATGTCTAGTTGAAAGTATCTTAGCAAAAGTGAAATGCCTGTTGTAGAAGGTGCCCAAAACTTGAGCGCAGAATTCTGGGGAAAATGCGGGCGGGGAAATGGGCGGGGCAGTGTCATAGTCTGCAGAACTTGATGTCTTGAGCAGTCTATGTCTTGCAGCCTATAACACTGAAATGTTTTTTGGAACTCAAAGGTACATTTATTGCTGAAAGACCTGAAAAGGTAATACAAAGGATCCAGTGTGTATTAAATATGTGCTTAGCAGTTAGCCTTTAAACCTGGCTGGTTGTGGCCTTCCCTGGAGTACAGGTAGATCAGAACGGTGCCTCGGCCTGTATTTATAAGGTTTCCTCGCCCTGCAAAACCTAATAAAGTGGGAATAAGACAAGTCTGGGAAGTGTCTGCAGCTGGGGAGGTGGAAGGAAAGGCTTCCGCAATAGCGCTGAAGCGGGTTCGGGTCAGCTTGGGGTGAAAACGCCAGTTTTATTCCAATCAAGGAGCAGCTGGAAGCTTTTAGACAGCAGGCAGTTTGCAGAGTAGATTGTAAGCTCCTTTGGGATCAATCTTCTTCCCCATTCAGTGCAGCTTGCTTCTATATTCCCCAGTGGATGAAGCTTGTTTTACACTGGCCGCGCGCAGCACTTGGTAACCGGTCATAGCGGCGCAGAGCTGCAGAGTATAGCATGCATGGCGATATCCCAGGAGGGGATAAAAGCTTTAGTTGCACTTCTTGTGAACCCAGCGTATAGTCAAGCTGTTTAAAGGGACCATGTAGTCCTGTGTTAAACATTTAAAGAAACAAAAGTGATCCTCGTTTTTAGGAACCTTTAGGATTCCTCAAGTTTTAAAGCGGTAGTAAACTTGCCTTCCAAAAAAAAAAAAAAAAAAAATTCTCCACGCAAGTTAAGAGCGTTAATGTGCAAGCATGCATCGCCGGGCTGCAGAACCATTGAATGTCTCCTAAACGGAGCACTTTAAGGAGATATTTAATGTTTCTGCAGTCCGGCGCATGTGCTCTGAAGGGACGGTGTACTCATAACACATTCCTTAACTCTACACTCTGAATGAAGGGCACCCCTAAACTGTGTGCACAGCGCACCCCTAAACCCTGCACTCTGTACACAGCGCACTCCTGAACTCTGCACCCTGTACGCACCGCACTCCTGAACTCTGCACCCTGTGCGTAGCGCACTCCTGAACTCTGCACCCTGTGCGTAGTGCACTCCTGAACTCTGCACCCTGTACTTAGCAAACTCCTGAACACTGCACACTGTACGTAGCGCACTCCTGAACACTGCACCCTGTATGGAGCGCACTCCTGAATGCTGTACATAGTTCACTCCTGAACTCTGCACTCTGCACATAGCGCACTCCTGAACTCAGCACTCTGTATATGGCGCACTCCTGAACTCTGCACTCTGTACATAGCATACTCCTGAACTCTGTACGTAGCACACTCCTGAACGCTGTACATAGTTCACTCCTGAACTCTGCACATAGAGCACTCCTGAACTCTGCACTCTGTATATAGTGTATTCCTGAACTCAGCACTCTGTTGTAGCGCACTCCTGAACTCGGGCCTCTGTACATAGTGTATTCCTGAACTCTGCACCCTGTACGTAGCGCACTCCTGAACTCTGCAGTCTGTATGTAGGGCACTCCTGAACACTTCACTCTGTACGTAACGCATTCCTGAGCTCTGCACCCTGTATGTAGCGCACTCCTGAACGCTGCACTCTGAATGTAGTGCACTCCTGAACACTGCTGTCATGAAGATCCTGCCAGAAATCTAAACCCGGGCCGTCCCGGCCCTCAGATTCCATTGCGCATGCGCGCCCGGGCGCGGGCACGTGCACAACCGCGCACAGGGAGACGGGCGCGCGCCCTAGTTAGCACCAGCCGGCCTATTTAAGCCTGACTTGAGCAGACGGTCTTTGCTGTCTGCTCTACAGCGTTGTGGTGTAGTAAAAGAAACCTGATCCTGTTATACCAGTTCCTTTGACCCGGCTTGCCATAAGACTATACAGCTTTCTGCCTGTACCCGACCCCGGCTTCCAGTGACCATCCTCCTGCCTGATCCATTGTACCTTGCTCTAAGTTCAGATTCATTACCTGACTTCTTTGATGAACTCTGGTTCCTTGTTAAGCCTCTGTCCAGTCTGCAGTCTGACCCCCCTGTAACGAGCCTGTTCACCTGTTGGTTCCAGTCCATTCAGTGGTTCCGTTTCCTGTGTCCAGTTCCTGTCAGCTCTGCTATCCAAGCTTACCTGTGAACCTGTTTGCCAAGCCATTGTTCAGTTCCTGTCAGCTCTGCTATCCAAGTGTACCTGTGAACCCGCTTGCCAAGCCGTTGTTCAGTTCCTGTCAGCTCTGCTATCCAAGTGTACCTGTGAACCCGCTTGCTAAGCCTTTGTCCAGTACCTGTCAGCTCTGCTATCCAAGTGTACCTGTGAACCCGCTTGCCAAGCCGTTGTCCAGTTCCTGTCAGCTCTGCTATCCAAGTTTACCTGTGAACTTGCTTGCCAAGCCGTTGTCCAGTTCCTGTCAGCTCTGCTATCCAGTTTACCTGTGAGCCTGCTTCCCAGCGATCCTGCCAGCTCTGCTATCCAGTTTACCTGTGAGCCTGCTTTCCAGCGATCCTGCCAGCTCTGCTATCCAGTTTACCTGTGAGCCTGCTTCCCAGCGATCCTGCCAGCTCTGCTATCCAGTTTACCTGTGAGCCTGCTTTCCAGCGATCCTGCCTGCTCTGCTATCCAGTTTACCTGTGAGCCTGCTTCCCAGCGATCCTGCCAGCTCTGCTATCCAGTTTACCTGTGAGCCTGCTTTCCAGAGATCCTGCCAGCTCCGCTATCCAGTTTACCTGTGAGCCTGCTTCCCAGCGATCCTGCCAGCTCCGCTATCCAGTTTACCTGTGAGCCTGCTTTCCAGAGATCCTGCCAGCTCTGCTATCCAGTTTACCTGTGAGCCTGCTTCCCAGCGATCCTGCCAGCTCTGCTATCCAGTTTACCTGTGAGCCTGCTTTCCAGAGATCCTGCCAGCTCTGCTATCCAGTTTACCTGTGAGCCTGCTTTCCAGAGATCCTGCCAGCTCTGCTATCCAGTTTACCTGTGAGCCTGCTTTCCAGAGATCCTGCCAGCTCTGCTATCCAGTTTACCTGTGAGCCTGCTTTCCAGAGATCCCGCCAGCTCAGCTAACCTGTTTCCTTCCCACCGGTCTGTAGATCCTGCCAGGCACCCGTGCTCCTCCTCACTCCTGGCTCTCCTGTTCCCACACCAGGGGACCAGGAGTGGGAGACGCAAGGGAGGCCTCTCCCTGCAATCTCGGGCTCGCACCACCAGGTATGTGACAGTAGCAGACAGCCATGTCTGAGCCCGAGCAGGGAGCCCCCGCCATGGAGGGGCTATGCCAACACCTGGCAGGTCTGACCGAGGCGGTGAAGAACCTCCAGCAAGGGTACACCCGGCTGGAGGAACGGGTACTGGCCCTGTCTGGTCCATCCAGTACCCAAGGAACTCCTCACCCAGCAATACCCCCAACGGGGCCTGCACCTACCCAGACTATAGTGATGCTACCACCTGAGCCCAAGGTACCCACTCCAGAGAAATTTACGGGTGCCCGTGGTAGCTTCAGAACTTTCCGTAACTCCTGTGAACTCCATTTTGCCCTACAACCCAGGACCTTTTCTCTAGAGACCACCAAGGTGGGTTTTGTGGTAGCCCTACTGACTGGGGATCCCCAAATCTGGGCCCACCGTCTCGTGGAACAAAAGGATGCAGCATTGACCAGTCTCTCCACCTTTTTTGATGCCATGGCGCAGCTTTATGAGGACCCCCAACTCTCAACCACTGCGGAGGCCGCCTTACGTTCTCTCCAACAGGGTCGAAGACCAGCAGAGGACTATGTGGCTGAGTTCAGGCGTTGGGGTGCCGACACCGACTGGAACGATGCTGCTCTCCGTCACCAATTCCGCATGGGCCTCTCAGATGCACTCAAGGACGAGCTCGCCAGAGTGGGGGTACCTCAGACCCTGAATTCCCTTATAGACCTAAGCATCCAAATTGACCGGCGCCTACGGGAGCGTAGGGCCGAACGAACCTTGGGGTCCCCAAGACCTACCTGGATGCTTCCCAGGGGTCCAAGTCACTTCCGCACTGCTCCCCCCGTTAATCCTGCTCATGCCTCTTCAGCATCAGAACCCATGCAACTTGGACTCCTGCGGCCTTCTCTCACCCCAGCAGAACGCCAGAGACGCCGCAGCAACAATCTGTGCCTGTATTGTGGAGAGCCTGGTCATTATGTCCGGAACTGCCCGGCTAAACTCCGTAAGTTCCCCACTATTCTCTCCAGTTATGTGGATCCTGTGACCGGGGTTTCATCTCATCTTGCCCTTTCTGTTTCCTTCCAGTTCTCAGGAAGGACCCTACAAACCACAGCTATCATTGACTCTGGTGCCTGTAGTTGCTTCATGGACTCTGCTTTTGCTGCCCGGCATCGAATTCCTCTCCGTCCAAGAGAACAGGGCCTGTCCGTCCACCTGGCGGATGGGTCCACCATCAAATCTGGCCCAGTGACTCAGGAGACTGCCCCATTGCACACAGTGATCTCAGAGTCCCATCGAGAACTGTTATGTTTGGACATAATTTCTTCTCCCTTGTTTCCAGTCATTCTAGGGATCCCCTGGCTGCAAGCACACAACCCGGTCATCAACTGGTCCACAGGAGAGGTGGCCTTTTCTTCTCCCTATTGCCAAAGGTCCTGCGGCTCCTTGGCCCCCGCAGGACCCTCTGCTTTGCTCTGCCTCGAAAACGAGGCAGGTCTACGTCAGTCCATCCCTGAGGTCTACCATGCATACCTGGATGTGTTCAGCAAACGAAGGGCAGATGTGCTGCCACCCCATAGGCCCTATGACTGTCCCATTGAACTCCTTCCCGGGGCCAAGATTCCCTTCGGTAGGGTATTTCCGTTAACAGAGGTGGAGCAGGGAAAACTAAAGGACTATATCGATGATAACCTGAAAAAAGGGTTTATCCGCCCGTCCACGTCTCCTGCAGGTGCAGGAATATTTTTCGTAGAGAAGAAGGACCATTCTCTCAGACCCTGTGTGGACTACCGTGCCCTAAACGAGGTCACAGTCAAAAATCGCTACCCGCTTCCCCTGGTACCCGAACTGTTTCAGAGGCTTGGCACAGCCTCCATCTTTTCTAAACTGGACCTCAGAGGGGCATACAATTTAATTCGTATAAAGGATGGGGACGAATGGAAGACGGCATTTCGGTCTCGATTTGGGCACTTCGAGTACCTGGTGATGCCGTTCGGACTCTGTAACGCCCCCGCTACCTTCCAGTCTTTCATAAATGATGTGCTTCGGGATTTCCTTGATGTTTTTGCTGTTGTTTATCTTGATGACATACTAATTTTCTCTTCCTCCCTAGAGCTGCATCGTGGACATGTTAAAAGTGTTTTGGACCGTCTCCGGCAACATGGCCTCTATGCCAAGGCAGAAAAATGTCTCTTTGAGGTGGAAAGCATACCCTTCCTAGGTTTGATCATCTCCAGTAGAGGCATCCGGATGGACCCCCAGAAAATCTCAGCCATCCTGGACTGGCCAGTTCCCGCAGATAAAAAGGGGATCCAGCGATTCATTGGCTTTGCCAATTTTTATCGCAAATTCATCAAGGGATTCTCGGCCATAGTGGCACCCATTACTCAACTCACCAAACAAGGTACCCGTTTTCATTGGTCCCCTGAGGCCCAAGGGGCCTTCGAGGCCCTCAAGGGGCTCTTTACCTCAGCTCCTATCCTGAAGCATCCAGACCCTTCTCTGCCCTTTGTCCTCGAAGTGGATGCCTCGGAGATAGCTGTAGGGGCCATCCTGTCCCAAAGACAGGGCATCAAAGCCCTGCTACACCCCGTGGCATTCTTCTCACGGAAACTGTCCCCAGCCGAGAAGAACTACGATGTGGGGGATCGGGAGTTACTGGCCATAAAGACCGCCCTCGAGGAATGGCGTTACCTGCTAGAAGGGGCTACTCACCCAATCCTGATCTTCACAGATCACAAAAATCTAGAGTACTTGAAGACTGCCAAGAGGTTGAAACCTAGACAGGCCCGTTGGGCCTTATTTTTCTCTCGTTTTACCTTTCACGTGACATATCGCCCGGGTTCCAAAAACGCGAAGCCGGACGCTCTGTCTCGTATGTATCACAAATCCCAGGATGGTTCCCCTCCAGACACTATCCTTGCCCCTGGAAACTTTCTCCTGCTACAGGAAGACCTGCTGTCCCAGCTCAGGCGGGCTTCCAGTGGCCTCATACCCACTCCCGGTCCTGGGTTGCAGGCCAAAGATGGGCTAGTGTGGCATGGGGATAAGATTTTCATTCAGGGTCTGCGGGTATCCGTCCTGGAATTGTGCCATGATCACAAGCTGGCCGGACACTTTGGTGTCACCAAAACCATTGAATTGGTACAACGTACCTTCTGGTGGCCTCAGCTAAGGGAGGACTGCAAGAAATTTGTGGAAACATGCACTGTGTGTATTCGGAGCAAAAGTCATAGAACCAAAGCCTGGGGCCTACTCAAGCCATTACCAGTCCCAGATCGCCCCTGGAAAATGCTGTCCATAGATTTCATTGTGGAATTGCCCCCAGCAGAGGACCACACTACGATCTTCGTGATAGTTGATCGTCTGTCAAAAATGGCACACTTTGTTCCCATGAAGGGCACCCCTTCTGCCTCAGAGACCGCACAAGTGTTCATCCGAGAAGTCATCAGACTTCATGGGGTACCAGCCAACATAGTGTCCGACCGAGGGGTACAATTCACCTCTCGGTTCTGGAAATCACTCTGCAAGGCCCTCAACATTGAGCTATCGTTTTCTTCCGCTTATCACCCTCAAACCAATGGGCAGACCGAAAGAACCAATCAGACCCTGGAACAATATCTTCGATGCTTTTCTTCCTTCTCCCAAGACGATTGGATCTCCCTGTTACCAGTTGCCGAGTTTGCATATAACAATGCTATCCACTCGGCCACCCAACAGACACCTTTCTTCGCCAACTATGGCTTTCATCCTTCATTCCTGCCCAATTCTCTTCCTGAATGTACTGTGCCCGCGGTCCAGGAAAAGATTGACTTCTTTGCTTCCAATAACCAACTCCTGCAGGACACCATGGCCCGGACTCAGGAACATAACAAGACAGTCTTTGACCGAAAGAGGCGTGGAGAATTGGTACTGGCACCGGGTGACACAGTGTGGCTCTCCACCTTGAATTTGAAGATGGCTTGTCCCTCAAAAAAACTGGGCCCTAAGTTCCTAGGTCCCTTTCCAGTCAAACGAAAGATTAATGAAGTAGCCTATGAGTTGGAACTTCCTGATTCCCTCAAGGTCCATCCAGTCTTTCATGTTTCTCTGTTAAAGCCCTCCACTCCCAACCCCTTTTCCAACAGAAGGACTGTACCCCCGGACCCAGTCTTGGTAGATGGCGAGGAAGAATATGAGGTAGAGGCCATACTAAATGTTAGAAAAGGGAGAAATCAGAATCAGTTCTTGATCAAATGGAAGGGATATGGTCCCGAAGAGAATTCCTGGGAGCCCGAGTGTAATATCCACGCTAGGAGTCTAGTTCAAGCCTTCAAAAGAGCACATCCTGAGAGATTTGCCCAGAGGGGCACCCGGAGGTTGCCCCTAGGAGGGGGGCCATGTCATGAAGATCCTGCCAGAAATCTAAACCCGGGCCGTCCCGGCCCTCAGATTCCATTGCGCATGCGCATGCGCGCCCGGGCACGGGCACGTGCACAACCGCGCACAGGGAGACGGGCGCGCGCCCTAGTTAGCACCAGCCGGCCTATTTAAGCCTGACTTGAGCAGACGGTCTTTGCTGTCTGCTCTACAGCGTTGTGGTGTAGTAAAAGAAACCTGATCCTGTTATACCAGTTCCTTTGACCCGGCTTGCCATAGACCATCCAGCCTTCTGCCTGTACCCGACCCCGGCTTCCTGTGACCATCCTCCTGCCTGATCCATTGTACCTTGCTCTAAGTTCAGATTCATTACCTGACTTCTTTGATGAACTCTGGTTCCTTTTTAAGCCTCTGTCCAGTCTGCAGTCTGACCCCCCTGTAACGAGCCTGTTCACCTGTTGGTTCCAGTCCATTCAGTGGTTCCGTTTCCTGTGTCCAGTTCCTGTCAGCTCTGCTATCCAAGCTTACCTGTGAACCTGTTTGCCAAGCCATTGTTCAGTTCCTGTCAGCTCTGCTATCCAAGTGTACCTGTGAACCCGCTTGCCAAGCCGTTGTTCAGTTCCTGTCAGCTCTGCTATCCAAGTGTACCTGTGAACCCGCTTGCTAAGCCTTTGTCCAGTACCTGTCAGCTCTGCTATCCAAGTGTACCTGTGAACCCGCTTGCCAAGCCGTTGTCCAGTTCCTGTCAGCTCTGCTATCCAAGTTTACCTGTGAACTTGCTTGCCAAGCCGTTGTCCAGTTCCTGTCAGCTCTGCTATCCAAGTTTACCTGTGAGCTTGCTTGCCAAGCCGTTGTCCAGTTCCTGTCAGCTCTGCTATCCAGTTTACCTGTGAGCCTGCTTCCCAGCGATCCTGCCAGCTCTGCTATCCAGTTTACCTGTGAGCCTGCTTTCCAGCGATCCTGCCAGCTCTGCTATCCAGTTTACCTGTGAGCCTGCTTCCCAGCGATCCTGCCAGCTCTGCTATCCAGTTTACCTGTGAGCCTGCTTCCCAGCGATCCTGCCTGCTCTGCTATCCAGTTTACCTGTGAGCCTGCTTCCCAGCGATCCTGCCAGCTCTGCTATCCAGTTTACCTGTGAGCCTGCTTTCCAGAGATCCTGCCAGCTCTGCTATCCAGTTTACCTGTGAGCCTGCTTCCCAGCGATCCTGCCAGCTCCGCTATCCAGTTTACCTGTGAGCCTGCTTTCCAGAGATCCTGCCAGCTCTGCTATCCAGTTTACCTGTGAGCCTGCTTCCCAGCGATCCTGCCAGCTCTGCTATCCAGTTTACCTGTGAGCCTGCTTTCCAGAGATCCTGCCAGCTCTGCTATCCAGTTTACCTGTGAGCCTGCTTTCCAGAGATCCTGCCAGCTCTGCTATCCAGTTTACCTGTGAGCCTGCTTTCCAGAGATCCCGCCAGCTCAGCTAACCTGTTTCCTTCCCACCGGTCTGTAGATCCTGCCAGGCACCCGTGCTCCTCCTCACTCCTGGCTCTCCTGTTCCCACACCAGGGGACCAGGAGTGGGAGACGCAAGGGAGGCCTCTCCCTGCAATCTCGGGCTCGCACCACCAGGTACGTGACAACTGCACTCTGTACGTAGCACACTCCTGAACTATGCACTCTGTATATAGCGCACTCCTGAACTCTGCACTCTGTACATAGTGTACTCCTGAACTCTGCACCCTGTACGTAGCATACTCCTGAACTCTGCACCCTGTATGTAGCGCACTCCTGAACTCTGCACCCTGTGCGTAATGCACTCCTGAACTATGCACCCTGTACGTAGCAAACTCCTGAACACTGCACTCTGTACGTAGCGCACTCCTGAACTCTGCACCCTGTATGGAGCGGACTCCTGAACCCTGCACTTTGTACGTATTGCACTCCTGAACTTTGCACTCTGTATGTAGCGCACTCTTGAACACTGCACTCTGTACGTAGCACACTCCTGAACTTTGCACTCTGTATATAGCATACTCCTGAACTCTGCACTCTGTACATAGCATACTGCTGAACTCTGCACTCTGTACGTAACCTACTCCTGCACTTTGTACGTAGCGCACTCCTGAACTCTGCACTCTGTACGTAGCCTACTCCTGAACTCTGCACTCTGTACGTAGCCTAATCCTGAACTCTGCACTCTGTACGTGGCCCACTCCTGAACTCTGCACCCTGTACGTAGCCCACTCCTGAACTCTGCACTCTGTACGTGGCCCACTCCTGAACTCTGCACTCTGTATATGGCGCACTCCTGAACTCTGCACTCTGTATGTAGCGCACTCCTGAACTCTGCACCCGGTACATAGCGCAATCCTGAACTCTGCACCCTGTACGTAGCATACTTCTGAACTCTGAACCCTGTATATAGCGCACTCCTGAACTTTGCACCCTGTACGTAACACAATCCTGAATAATAAAAGAGTAGATACATAGTGCTACAGATACAAATGGCCCTTTGAGGGCAACCATACTGTTGATATAGACCGCAGCGAAATTTTGTTTGACACCCCTGCCTTACTTTACTCAAAACAGTATTTTGTAATAGTGGTGGTGCCTTTGCTATGAGAGCAAGTGACCTTACAAAGTGTATTGGTGTAGAACAGAGCAGGGGGTTAAAAAAACTGGACAATGGCTTGACCCAAGCTGAGTCTCTCTATGGCTTGCCAGTCGTTGCCAAATACTTAAAATTGCATCAAACAATGTGAGTGCATGGTCCTTTTATGGGATTTATATGGTGTTTAAATTAAGCCACAGTACTACTTAAAATAGATGGCAGCTTATCAATTCTTTATGATGGCCACATTCGTTTTCTTTTAGCCCCCGTAAGCGCGGTCGGAAATTCCGACCATAAAATCCTTCTGACTTTTTCCCAAGGATTTTGTCCGACACTGGTGTTGCATACACACGGTCGGACGAAGATGTCGGAAAATCCGATCATTCTGAACGTGGTGACGTTCGTTGCGTACGACGGAACTACGTAGAGGCTAGTAGCCAATAGCTTTGGTCTCGTAATTTGATCTGAGCATGCGTGGCACTTTGTCTGTTGGAATTCTCTACACACGATCGGAAAAAGTCTGATCGGATTTTGGTGTCGGAAAATTTGAGAGCAAGATCTCAAATGTTTTCCGTCGGAAATTTTGGCGTGTCCCAATACTTTTTCCGACGGACACACGGGCGGTTTTTCCGACAACATTTTCCGTCGGAATTTCCGACCGTGTGTACGGGGGCTTAGTCTTTTTGTTCCTGGTGATCTTTAATGCCACGTACACATGGTTGGAATTTCCAATGGAAACAGTCCGATGGGAGCTTTTCATCGAATTTTCCGACTGTGTGTACGCCCATCAGTCTTTTTCTGTCGGAATTTCCGACGGACTTTGGATTGAGAGCCTGTTCTTAATTTTTCCGACGGAAAACCTTTCTATCGGATTTTCCGATCGTGTGTATGCAATTCCGACACGCAAAATTCCGACGCATGCTCGGAAACAATTGGACGCATGCTCGGAAGCATTAAACTTCCCTTTTATAGTGCTGTAGAACATGTTGTATGTCATGGTGTTATTGACCGTCGGAATTTGGTGTGACCGTGTGTAGGCAAGACAGCTTGAGCGAAATTCCGTTGGAATTCCGACAGGGAAAACCATCAAAGCTTTTTTTCGACGAGAATTTCGACCGTGTGTACGCGGCATAACGCGTCTTCTGTTCTAGCTTGACCACCGTCTGCCTGAACTGTATGGAGGAGCAGCAACGTCATCCTAGGATCGGAAGTGTTAAGTCTACAGAACGCTTCCCACTCCTCCATAACATGGTCAGAGGTTTTCTGTAGTCCACCAGAGAGCTGAGAACAATTCACCACAGGAGGCAATCGGCTCAAAATATTTCTGGCAGGATCAACAGGTATTTTTTTTTTTTTTTTTTGCTCTTATTGAACATGAAAATGCTTTCTGCGGTATACTGTATTTAACAGACTCAGAGCAAATAGAAGTATAATGTTGGGTTTATTTTAACATCGCCTCCTGTCACTTGGCTCTTAACGTTGTATAGACGCTCAGCTAGATCCTGAAAACCTGGCACTTGGCACAATAGCGAGCTGGTACCGGGTGAGAAGACTAAAAATAAAACCTATTCTGTCCGCCTTCCTCAAACAATCAGCATTTAGTAAAAACATTAGGGGACGCAGGCTTTTGTTCCTCCCCCCCCAGCCTTTATGCAAAATACATTCTGTGCTTCTACAAGAATCAGCCCGCTAAGCACTTTGTGCCTAGGCTACCTGCGTAACACGGCGCTGCTATCATTTTAGGTAAATTATTATTTATTACTTATTTTTTCCAAACCACTTCAATTGTCAAAGTAAAGCCGCCCCCCCCCCCCCAGCAAGGCTTGGGTAAGGGGTTCGAATACTAAGAAAACTGCTCATGTTCCAGGAGCTTTTCCTCACCCGATTGTCCTATAGCTCAGAAGGTCTCCAAACTTTTGAAACAAAGAGCCAGTTTACTGCCCTTCAATAGGGTTGAGCGAACCCGAACTGTAAAGTTTGGGTCCGTACCAGACTTTTGGGTGTCCGGATCCCGGACCCGAACCCGAACAATTGACTGTATGTTCGGGTTCGGTTTCTCGGCGATGTATTGGCGCCTTTTACAAGCTACAAGGCAGCCAATCCATGCTAGTTTCACTAGTGTGCCCTTAGAAGCCATCACAGCCATGCCTACTAATGGCATGGCTGTGATTGGCCAGTGCAGCATGTGACCCAGCCTCTATATAAGGTACAGGCACACAGCACAGAGCGTCACTCTGCTATAGACAGGTTCCTGGCTGCTAAGAGAGGATTTCATTAGGAGTTAGGCCCCTTTCACACTGGGGCGGGGAGCCGCGGTGACGGTAAAGCAGCGCTATATTTAGCGCTGCTTTACCGTCGTTTTAACCGCGGTATTCGGCCGCTCGCAGTGCGGTTTTACCCCCCGCGAGCGGCCGAAAAAGGGTTAAAACACCCCCGCAGAGCGCCGCCGTAGCGGCGCTTTGCGGCGGTATTGCCGCGGTTTTACAGCGGTTTCCAATTCAAATCAATGGGAAGGAGCGGTATAGGAGCGGTGAACACACCGCTCCTATCCCGCTCCAAAGATGCTGCTAGCAGGACTTTTTTTGTCATCCTGCTAGCGCACCGCTCCAGTGTGAAAGCCCGCCGGCTTTCACACTGGAGTTAAAGGGGCCGGATTTTTTCATGCGGTGAACAGGCGCTATTTTTAGCGCTGTACCGCATGAAAAACGCCCCGGTGTGAAAGGGGCCTTAGTCTGATACAGTCAGTCAGTCCACATTCCTTAAATTTTCTTCAAATTAGTAATATCAGTGAGCGATCTACATAGCTAGAGTAGAGACCAGAGAGTGCCTTTATTAAGGAAAAGAAAGAGGCAGAGAGAATTATTCAAGAGATTCCTAAATCAATTGTACCCTGGCTGGGGTGCAGTGCACAGTCTTTTAACAGTGCCAGGAGGCCAGTGCCAGACAAAATATAACTTTTATCTGCAAGCTCAGTGCACCATCACTGCACTGCATATTTTACTAAGAGATACACCATACTCTGCGTGTATTCTGCTATTGCAAAAACATTGCAAAAAAATAAAATGTTGCTGTGTTTTGTGCATGTGTGCAGGAGTGTGACATACAATCGATCGATATTTCTTCCATTGTGCTATCCCAAAAAAAAAATTGTAGTGACATTTTTTTTTTCCCAATAGCATTTTCTGCATGTTTTTTATTTTTTTTATGTTATTTTAAGTTATTTCCCTATCCACATTTGTTTGCAGGGCGCTTGTCATGCTCTTAACATCATTTTGTTGCCATTTGTAGCCCTCTAGCCCTTTCCATTACTTTTTTACAGCCATTTTAGTCTTCAAAAGTTTGGGTCCCTATTGACTTCAATGGGGTTCGGAGTTCGGGGTCAAGTTCGGGTCAAGTTCGGTCCCGAACCCGGACTTTTTTCCGAAGTTCGGCCAAACCCGAACATCCAGGTGTCCGCTCAACTCTACCCTTCAAGCTTTAGGGGGGCCCGAATGTGGCCAGTGGTCCTTCTATACATGGTGGCAACTCATAAGGGGTTTGAATACTAAGAAAACTGCTAATATTCCAGGAGCTTTTCCTCACCTGATTGTCCTATAGCTCAGAAGGTCTCCAAACTTTCGAAACAAAGAGCCAGTTTACTGCCCTTCAAGCTTTAGGGGGGGCCGAATGTGGCCAGTGGTCCTTCTATACATGGTGGCAACTCATAAGGGGTTTGAATACTAAGAAAACTGCTCATATTCCAGGAGCTTTTCCTCACCTGATTGTCCTATAGCTCAGAAGGTCTCCAAAACTTTTGAAACAAAGAGCCAGTTTACTGCCCTTCAAGCTTTAGGGGGGCCCGAATGTGGCCAGTGGTCCTTCTATACATGGTGGCAACTCATAAGGGGTTCAAATACTAAGAAAACTGCTCATATTCCAGGAGCTTTTCCTCACCTGATTGTCCTATAGCTCAGAAGGTCTTCAAACTTTCAAAACAAAGAGCCAGTTTACTGCCCTTCAAGCTTTAGGGGGGCCCGACTGTGGCCAGTGGTCCTTCTATACATGGTGGCAACTCATAAGGGGTTCGAATACTAAGAAAACTGCTCATATTCCAGGAGATTTTCCTCACCCGATTGTCCTATAGCTCAGAAGGTCTTCAAACTTTCAAAACAAAGAGCCAGTTTACTGCCCTTCAAGCTTTAGGGGGGCCCGACTGTGGCCAGTGGTCCTTTTATACATGGTGGCAACTCATAAGGGGTTTGAATACTAAGAAAACGGCTCATATTCCAGGAGCTTTTCCTCACCTGATTGTCCTATAGCTCAGAAGGTCTCCAAAACTTTTGAAACAAAGAGCCAGTTTACTGCCCTTCAAGCTTTAGGGGGGCCCGACTGTGGCCAGTGGTCCTTCTATACATGGTGGAAACTCATAAGGGGTTTGAATACTAAGAAAACTGCTCATATTCCAGGAGCTTTTCCTCACCTGATTGTCCTATAGCTCAGAAGGTCTCCAAAACTTTCGAAACAAAGAGCCAGTTAACTGCCCTTCAAGCTTTAGGGGGGCCCGAATGTGGCCAGTGGTCCTTCTATACATGGTGGCAACTCATAAGGGGTTCGAATATTAAGAAAACTGCTCATATTCCAGGAGCTTTTCCTTACCTGGTTGTCCTATAGCTCAGAAGGTCTCCAAAACTTTCAAAACAAAGAGCCAGTTTACTGCCCTTCAAGCTTTAGGGGGGCCCGAATGTGGCCAGTGGTCCATCTATACATGGTGGCAACTCATAAGGGGTTCGAATATTAAGAAAACTGCTCATATTCCAGGAGCTTTTCCTCACCTGGTTGTCCTATAGCTCAGAAGGTCTCCAAAACTTTCGAAACAAAGAGCCAGTTTACTGCCCTTCAAGCTTTAGGGGGCCCGAATGTGGCCAGTCCTTCTATACATGGTGGCAACTCATAAGGGGTTTGAATACTAAGAAAACTGCTCATATTCCAGGAGCTTTTCCTCACCCGGTTGTCCTATAGCTCAGAAGGTCTCCAAAACTTTTGAAACAAAGAGCCAGTTTACTGCCCTTCAAGCTTTAGGGGGGCCCGACTGTGGCCAGTGGCCCTTCTATACATGGTGGCAACTCATAAGGGGTTTGAATACTAAGAAAACTGCTCATATTCCAGGAGCTTTTCCTCACCCGATTGTCCTATAGCTCAGAAGGTCTCCAAAACTTTTGAAACAAAGAGCCAGTTTACTGCCCTTCAAGCTTTAGGGGGGCCCGAATGTGGCCAGTGGTCCTTCTAGACATGGTGGCAACTCATAAGGGGTTCGAATACTAAGAAAACTGCTCATATTCCAGGAGCTTTTCCTCACCTGGTTGTCCTATAGCTCAGAAGGTCTCCAAAACTTTTGAAACAAAGAGCCAGTTTACTGCCCTTCAAGCTTTAGGGGGGCCCGACTGTGGCCAGTGGTCCCTCTATACATGGTGGCAACGCATAAGGGGTTTGAATACTAAGAAAACTGCTCATATTCCAGGAGCTTTTCCTCACCTGGTTGTCCTATAGCTCAGAAGGTCTCCAAAACTTTTGAAACAAAGAGCCAGTTTACTGCCCTTCAAGCTTTAGGGGGGCCCGACTGTGGCCAGTGGTCCCTCTATACATGGTGGCAACTCATAAGGGGTTTGAATACTAAGAAAACTGCTCATATTCCAGGAGCTTTTCTTCACCTGGTTGTTCTAAAGCTCAGAAGGTCTCCAAACTTTCGAAACAAAGAGCCAGTTTACTGCCCTTCAAGCTTTAGGGGGCCCGAATGTGGTCAGTGGTCCTTCTATACATGGTGGCAACTCAGAAGGGGTTTGAATACTAAGAAAACTGCTCATATTCCAGGAGCTTTTCCTCACCTGGTTGTCCTATAGCTCAGAAGGTCTCCAAAACTTTCGAAACAAAGAGCCAGTTTACTGCCCTTCAAGCTTTAGGGGGGCCTGAATGTGGCCAGCGGTCCCTCTATACATGGTGGCAACTCAAATATACAGTTTTGCTTACAACTGGTGTCCCGCTATACAGTGGGGGGAAATAATTATTTGATCCCCTGCAGATTTTTTAAGTTTGCCCACTTACAAAGAAATGAAGGGTCTATCCTTTTTATCATAGGTGTATTTTAAATGATAGAGATGGAATATCAACCAAGAATCCAGAAAAAAACACAATACAAATGTTATAAATGGAGTTGCAGTTCAGTGAGTAAAACAAGTATTTGATCCCCAAGCAAAACAGGACTTAGCAGTTGGTGGAGAAACCCTTGTTGGCAAGTACGGTAAGACGTTTCTTGTCGTCAGTGACCAGGTTTGTACACATCTCAGGAGGGATTTTGGTCCACTCTTCTTTACAGATCTTCTCTGAATCCTTAAGGTTTCTTGGCTGTCTCTTGGCAACTCTAAGTTTCAGCTCGCTCCATTCATTTTCTATAGGATTAAGGTCTGAAGACTGGCTAGGCCACTCCATGACATTAATGTGCTTCTTCTTGAGCCACTCCTTTGTTGCCTTAGCCGTATGTTTTGGGTCATTGTCATGCTGGAAGACCCATCCATGACCCATCTTCAGTGTTCTGGCTGAGGGAAGAAGGTTCTCCTCCAAGATTTTACAATACATGGCCCGTCCATTGGCCCCCCACAGCAGCAAAGTCGGCCTGTACTTTTATGCCGCGTACACACGATCGGAATTCTCGTCAGAAAAAGCTCTGATGGTTTTCCCCGACGGAATTCCGCTCAAGCTGTCTTGCCTACACACGGTCACACCAAATTCCGACTGTCAAGAACGCGGCGACGTACAACGACGACCCGAGAAAAAATCAAGTTCAATGCTTCCGAGTATGCGTCAAATTGTTTCCGAGCATGCGTAGGAATTTTGCGTGTCAGAATTGCATACACAAGATCGGAATTTCCGATAGAAAGTTTTTCCGTCTGAAAAATTGAGAACATGCTCTCATATTTTTGCTGGCAAAATTTCGATGGAGCCTACACACGGTCGCATTTTCCGATGAAAAGCTCTCATCGGTCTTTTGCTGGCCAAAATTCTGATCGTGTGTACGCGGCATTAGAAGAGAAACAGCCCCAAAGCATCATTTTTCCACCTCCGTGCTTGACTGTAGGGATGGTGTTCTTAGGGTTATAGTCAGCATTTTTCTTCCTCGAAACCCGAAGAGTTGAGTTGATGCCAAAGAGCTAAATTTTGGTCTCATCTGACCACAGCACTTTCTCCCGATCCTTTTCTGAACCATTTAGATGTTCATTGGGAAACTTCAGACGTTCCTGTACATGTGTCTTCCTGAGGAGGGGGACCTGTACACGTGTCTTCCTGAGGAGGGGGACCTGTACACGTGTCTTCCTGAGGAGGGGGACCTGTACACGTGTCTTCCTGAGGAGGGGGACCTGTACACGTGTCTTCCTGAGGAGGGGGACCTGTACACGTGTCTTCCTGAGGAGGGGGACCTGTACACGTATCTTCCTGAGGAGGGGGACCTGTACATGTGTCTTCCTGAGGAGGGGGACCTGTACATGTATCTTCCTGAGGAGGAGGACCTGTACATGTGTCTTCCTGAGGAGGGGGACCTGTACATGTGTCTTCCTGAGGAGGGGGACCTGTACATGTGTCTTCCTGAGGAGGGGGACCTGTACACGTGTCTTCCTGAGGAGGGTGACCTTTTGGGCGCTGCAGGATTTCAATCCATGGCGGTGTATTGTGTTACCAATGGTTTGTTTGGTGACTGTGGTCCCAACTGCCCTGAGATCATTCACAAGCTCCTCCTGTGTAGTTTTGGGCGGATCCCTCACTTTTCTCATGATCATCCTCACCCCATGAGGAGAAATCTTCCATGGAGCTCCAGACCGAGGGAGATTGATGGTTATTTTGTATTTCTTCCATTCGCAAATAATCGCTCCAACAGTTGTCTTCTTCTCACCAAGCTTCTTGCTGATGGTCTTGTAGCCCATTCCAGCCTTGTGCAGGTCTACAATCTTCTCCCTGATGTACTCTAACGGCTCTTTGGTCTTCCCCATGATGGTGAGGTGTGAATGGAAGAAGATTCTGTGGACAGGTGTCTTTTTTACACATAACGAGTTGTCGTTAGGAGAACCTTCTTACATTGACAGGACTGATCTGTGTATCACATGAGCCCCTACTGGAAGCAGTCTGTGGGGGGCAGAATTATTGGTTGGTTAGTAGGAGATCAAATACTGATTTTACTCAGTTTATAACATTTGTATCATGTGTGCTTTTTCTGGATTTTTGGTTGATATTCTGTCTCTATCATATAAAACACACCTATAATAAAAATTGTAGACCCTTCATTTTTTTGTAAGTTGGCAAACTTACACAATCTGCAGTGAGTCAAAACATTATTTCCCCCACTGTACATGGTGGCTACTGAAATATACAGTTTCCCTTACTTATGGTCCCATCGCCAGGACCAAGAGGGTGAATTTCGGGAGAGACACACCAATAAACTGGGTTTCAAATTTTTTTCCTGATGTAGCACCCTCCTACCGTAGTTAGGTGCTAGGTTCTCAGGTCAGTGGTATAACTAGAACCTTCATGGCTCCGATGCAAAAAAAAACAAAAAAACATGAAAGACCCCCTGACCTCCTTCCGGGGGGCCAATACCTTCGAGCCCAGTGGCAGAACACCAGAGCCCGGTCGCAATTTCCACCTTTGTGACCCTGGTAGTTGTGCCACTGGTGTCAGTAGTTTTTTGTTGTTTTTTTATTATTGTTTTTTACCATTTTTTTTACAATAATTTTTTTAACATTTTTTTTTAGGAGCCCTGTTGGGGGTCTTTGGTGAGATATCAGGGGACACAGTCCTCAATCTCCTTCTAATGCTTCCCTGATGTAGCACCCTCCTACCGTAGTTAGGTGCTAGGCTCTCAGGTCAGTGGCATAACTAGAACCTTCATGGCCCCGGTGCAAACAACCATAAAGGACCAGCTGCCGGGGGCCAATACCTTAGAGCCTAGTTGCAGAACACCAGAGCCCGGTCGCAATTTCCACCTTTGTGACCCTGGTAGTTCTGCCACTGATGTCAGTAGTTTTTGTTGTTTTATTGTATTGTTATATATTGTTATATATATTATATATATATTATATATATTGTTATATTGTTATATATATTGTTATTATATTGTTTATTGTTGTGTTTTACAATTTGTTTTATTTTTTTACAATATTTTTTTTTTACGATTTCTTTTTAGGAGCCCTGTTGGGGGTCTTTGGTGAGATATCAGGGGACACGGCCCTCAGTCTCCTTCTCCGCAGCCTCAGTTGCACAGAATGAATGGACAGGTATAGCTCTGTACAGAGGTATCCCATTAAGTCACAAACTGAAGCACGGTAAACACAGTTTACTATGTTTCAGTTATGAATGGACTAAGTCGGTGATCGTTACACTGACTCTATTCATTCAGACAAGGAAGGGGCCGGTAAATGACACATTTATCGGCCCCTTCCGTGCTCTCCATCCTGACAGATCCCCTGATTGAAGGTGGGGGGAGTACAAGGATAGGAGGAGGCGACGGAGGCAATTGCATATAGAGGAACCGATCTCTCCATTTTCCTCCTGCAGCCGCTGAATGCCTGCAGAAGCGCCTCCTGTGGACAATTTTGGGTAATGCAGTTTTTTTTTTTTTGCACAATTTTAGGACTTGACACGTTTGGTATCTATTTGTTCGTTGCAACCCCTTTTTTTTATATTTTACCAAAAAAAATGTGTTCTGTATTTTCAGTAAAATCCATTTATTTTTCTTGAAAATATGCTCTTTGATAAACAGCTGTGCAAATATCACACGTCATATTAATTACGCGGTGTCTCTGCTTTTTAGAATACATCATTTTTCTGCACCCTGTCTGGTTGATGACTATACTACAGAGGAGAATGAAGCTGGACAGTTGTGATTACCGTATATACTCGAGTATAAGCCGAGTTTTTCAGCACATTTTTTTGTGTGCTGAAAGTGCCCCCCCTCGGCTTATACTGGAGTCAAGCACTCTTCTGCAGCAGAGAATGAAATTTTCCGACCCAACTTTGGGGCCTAGCACCAAGTGACCCCGAGATACGGGGGCCCCAAAATCGGTTCGTAAAATGTCATTCTCTGCTGCAGAAAAGTGCTTGACATTTTCCGACCCGACTTTGGGGCCCCCGTATCTCGGGGGCCACTTGATGCTAGGAACCCCAAATTTGGTGTACAAACCCAGTGGGGTTCCTAGCACCAAGTGACCCCGAGATACGAGGGCCCCAAAATCGGTTTGGAAAATGTCATTCTCTGCTGCAGAAAAGTGCTTGACATTTTCCGACCCGACTTTGGGGCCCCCGTATCTCGGGGGCCACTTGATGCTAGGAACCCCAAATTTGGTGTACAAACCCAGTGGGGCTCCTAGCACCAAGTGGCCCCCCGAGATATAGGGCCCCAAAATCGGTTCGGAAAATGTCATTCTCTGCTGCAGAAAAGTGCTTGACCATTTCCGACCCGACTTTGGGGCCCCGTATCTCGGGGGCCACTTGATGCTAGGAACCCCAAATTTGGTGTACAAACCCAGTGGGGTTCCTAGCACCAAGTGGCCCCCCGAGATACAGGGCCCCAAAGTCGGTCAACTGTGTCCATCTGCAGCAATGTCATTTCGGGACCCTTTGGGTCCAGAGACACCAATTTTTGGCTGCAGCTAGGGGGCATCTAGGAACCCTTAACTACCAAGTTTGAAGCTCTGGGGACCTATGGCTGCAAATGGGCATTGTTGACCCTCTTTTCCACTAAGGCCACTTTCACACTGAAGCGCTTCTAAACTGCCAGTAAAAACACTGAGCGCTTTTGAAGAGCTTTTCAGGAGCTTTTGAAGAGCTTTCCATTCATTTAAATGGGGAGGGGAGTTTTTCACAGCCCTGCCAGCACACTGCCCCAGTGTGAAAGCGTTCATTGATTTTAATGGAAATAAGTTTTCGTGAGCTTTTTAGGCGCTGTTTTTAGCGTGAAAGCGCCTGAAAAGCGCCTCAGTGTGAAAGTGGTCTTACAGTAGCTGCGCATTTCTCACCCTAGGCTTATACTCGAGTCAATACGTTTTCCCAGTTTTTTGTGGTAAAATTAGGGGCTTCGGCTTATATTCGGGTCGGCGTATACTCGAGTATATACGGTATGTTTTGCTGTGTATTTCCTCCTGTACTTACTATTGCGTAGTGCGACAATGCTGCAGACTTAAATCAGGATGTGGGGGGGGGGGGGGTGAAATACGCAGCAGACAGAAATGGGGGGTAAAAGCTTTTGTCGCACCAAACACAGCATTGCAAGTACTTTTTTTTTTTTTTTTTTTTTTTTAGGAATAACATTATCTTCTCTACAAAGGAAAGTCTCACCTACACTTAAGACTTTTATTTTGCGAAAAGGACTTTTTTTTTTTTTTTTTTTTTCCCCGGTAGTTGCTAAGGAGCAAAAAAATCTCTTAGAAACACAAATTGAACGCCGCGTCTTCCAAGTCTGTACTTTTCCGCTCGTCTTTTACACCGATATATTCACGGTGTTGCCCTTTGTCTCCCTACAAATAGGATTGTTTTCTTTTATAATTTACATTTCTTTGACTGCATTGTTCTGCCGCGCAACTGCGACCCGCTACTCCAAGAAGCGCACGCCGGATAAATTGAGATGATCGCAAATAGGTGAAGGGAGCCTTGGGTGTCTGACGTAGGGCAACCTGGGCCGTCACTGTTTTTAGGGTACCCCTTATCTCTTATTGGATCCCTATTGGTCGCGTTCGATAAGTGTTGGTCCTGCCAGAAATCTTGTGAGATGGATAACTTCCTGTGCTGGCTGTTATCAGTTTCATTGTTTCCAGCTACAGGCCCCTTCCTCCTCTGTTCACACTTGAGTGTGAGGGTAGCGCAGGCTATTTAGCGGCGTATTTTTGCGTGACTTGTAGTGCAGGAGCAGAATCTTGCTTTTTTTTGGCCCCATAGAAGACTAAGTATGAACACCTGAAGAAATAGACGCAAACGCACGTTTTTCACATGGGTTAAAAATCATGTTAGGCCTGAAGATTATTTAACCGCTTGCCGACCACGTTATAGCCGAATGATGGCTACAGCGGGTCCGCCTAGTTCTGGGACGCGGTCATATGACAGCGTCCTGTGACCGCGCCCACGCTGCAGGGGGGCGCGAGCGGCGCGTTCTGTGATCAGTGTCCTCTGGACACTGCTAAACACAGAGATTGAGGTAAAGATTATCAGTGCAGTCCCAACAGTGCCCACCAGTGCTCTTTACCACGTGATCAGCTGTGTCCAATCACAGCTGATCACGGATGTAAACAGAAGCTAGTTAGCGGCATTCCTTTCCTCACGCATGAGCAGGGGAGAGGAGAGCCGATAACCAGCTTGTCTAAAAGGGGCATCTACACTGATAATCAGGGCAATGATTATCAGTGCAGTTCCAACAGTGCCCACCAGTGCTGCCTATCTGTGACCACCAGTGCTGCCAATCTGTGCCCATCGGTGGCTGCTCATCAATGTCACCTATCAGTGCCGCCTACCAGTGCTTATCAGTGCCACCTATCAGTTCTGCCTATCAGTGCAGCCTCATTAGTGCCTTCTTATTAGTGCTACCTATCAGTGCCACCACTCAGTGCAGCCTCATTATTAGTGCCTTCTTATCAGTACCGCCTACCAGTGCCCATCAGTGTCGCCTCATCAGTGCCCATCAGTGTCGCCTCATCAGTGCCCATCAGTGCCACTGCTCAGTGCAGCCTCATTATTAGTGCCTTCTTATCAGTGCCGCCTACCAGTGCCCATCAGTGTCGCCTCATCAGTGCCCATCAGTGTCGCCCAATCAGTGCCCATCAGTGCAGTATAGCAGTGCCCATCAGTGCCTCCTCATTAGTGCTGCCTATAAATGCCACCTATCCGTGTCCATCAGTGCTGCCTCTCAGTGCATTCTCATTAGTGCCTCCTTATTAGTGCCACCTATCAGTGGCCATCAGTGCCTCCTCTCAATGCAGCCTCATTAGTGCCTTCTTATCAGTGCCCACCAGTGCTGCCTATCTGTGACCACCAGTGCTGCCAATCTGTGCCCATCGGTGGCTGCTCATCAATGTCACCTATCAGTGCCGCCTATCAGTGCTGCCTATCAGTGCAGCCTCATTAGTGCCTCCTTATCAGTGCCACCTCTCAGTGCAGCCTCATTATAAGTGCCTTCTTATCAGTGCCACCTACCAGTGCCCATCAGTGTCGACTCATCAGTGCCCATCAGTGTCGCCCAATCAGTGCCCTTCAGTGCAGTATAGCATGCCCATCAATGCCACCTATCAGTGCCCATCAGTGCCTCCTCCTTAGTGCTGCCTATAAATGCCGCCTATCCGTGTCCATCAGTGCTGCCTCTCAGTGCAGTCTCATTAGTGCCTCCTTATTAGTGCCACCTATCAGTGGCCATCAGTGCCGCCTCTCAGTGCCTTCTTATCAGTGCCACCTACCAGTGCCCATCATTGCCACCTATCGGTGCCCACCAGTGTCGCCTCATCAGTACCCACCAGTGTCGCCTCATCAGTACCCATCAGTGCCACCTCATCAGTGCCCATCAGTGCCTGTTTATAACAAAGTATGAAAACTATGAAAAAAAAAGCCAATCCCACAAACAGAAAACGACATTTCCGGGGGGGCGCTTTGTATACCATCTGTGTACAGAGCGCCTCCAGGTGGCCATATTGCATTTTACAAGAAATGACAGAGCTGCAGATTGAGAAGGAAAGTTCTTCTTTTTTTTTTTTTTCATATAATTTTTATTGTTTTCTGGATAATTTTGCACAAACAAGAGGTTATCATACAGAATGTTTCAAATAACGCTTATATTGGAAGAATGGTAAATACAGTATGTGCGCTTCATCTGATTCAATTATAATGACTTGTGTCACAATTGTCTTATTTTCTTTTATATTTTCTATTTCTTCTTCCCAAGAAAGCGGAGTAACCTTTTAATCACTTTGCCTTTTATTTTTTATTTATTTTTTTGTAGGGACGCGACGCGCTAAGCTTTCAAAGTTTGGAGCTGAAAATAACAATTCGCCCCCCCACCCCCCCCTCCACTAAGAATCGCAGAGGAATAAATTGTCACCGCTTCACACGGTGAGAAGGATGTAAACTTTTATAGACCGGCGTTTTTTTCGGTGTTCTGTTTCCAGCCGGCAAATGTAAAAAAAACACACACACTACGCGTTCGGGGGGCCCGGGTGCGAAGCCTGCTGCCTGAATACATTGACGCGCGCTTCACAAAAGCGGCACGACACCGCCAAACGAGACGCCATTTTTGTTCTGGTCTCACAACGGTTGAAAAGAGTTTTTTTTTTTTTTTCTTCCTGAAAAGAGAGAAGGAAATGTACAACTTGTACTTTTTTTTGTTTAGTTGGATCGGTTTGTCAGCTGGCATTAAAAAAAAATATATAAAAGACAACAGTGTAGGCGGGAATCCTAGAGGGTTTTTAATGCGCAAACATTTGCTTCGGGTACCCAAAACTGACGGCTCGCCAAAATCTGCCGCGCGGCGCTTTAGGAGACCGCACACCATGGAGGTGCTGGGAACCGATCGACGGCTGTCGGTGGCTCTGTTGTGGCCGGAGATTGCCGGGTCACAATGACTTCTTTATATAAATGTAACCACTTCCATACCGGGGCCTATTCTGGCACTTCTCTCCTACGTGTAAAAATCATCATTTTTTTGCTAGAAAATTACTCAGAACCCCCCAAACATTATATATTTAGCGGAGACCCGAGGGAATAAAATGGCGGTCATTGCAACTTTTTATCTTGCACGGTATTTGTGCAAACATTTTTCAAACGCCTTTTTTTGAAAAAAAAAAAACAGTTTCATGAATTAAAAAAATAACAAAACAGTGAAGTTAGCCCAATTTTTTTGTATAATGTGAAAGATGATGTCACGCCGAGTAAATAGATACCCAACATGTCACGCTTTCGCAACACTCATGGAATGGCGCCAAACTTCCGTACTTAACCACTTGAGATCCGCGCTATAACCGAATGACGGCTACAGCGCGGACCTGCATTGCCGGAACTACGTCTATTGACGTCGTCCCGTGCACGAGTGGCCTGGGCGCCCCCTGAAGGGCGCACACAGCGCGCTCTTTGACCAGCAAGTCTATGAGTACTCGATGGATCACAGATCGGTGTAAGGGGTCGATCCCGACCCCTTACCACATGATCAGCTGTCAGCCAATGACAGCTGATCATGTGATGTCAACACAGCCGATAATCAGCTATTTTTTCTCTTTGCGCTGACAGAAAAAAAAGCCGATCACCGGCGGCAGTGAGAGGGACATCAGTCCCGATCACTGTGAGCTGCCGTTAGCTTCTCAGTGCCCACCTGTGCCCCCTACAAGTGCCACCTAGCAGTAGGCAACAGTGCCGCCTACCAGTGCCCACCAGTGCCACCCGTCAGTGCCCACAGTGCCATCTGTCAGTGCCCACAGTGCCATCTGTCAGTGCCCACAGTGCCACCTATCAGTGCCCACAATCAGTGCCTCAAGAAAAGTGCTGCACATCAGTGCCACTTATCAGTGCCCATCAGTGCCACCTATCAGTGCCCATCCGTGCCATCTATCAGTGGTACCTATCAGTGCCACTCATCAATGACACCCATCAGTGCCACCCATCCGTGCCACCCATCAGGGCCCATCAGTGCCATCTTATCTCTGCCCATCAGTACCGACTTATCTGTCCCCATCAGTGCCACCTTAACTGTGCCTATTAGTGCCATCAGCGCAGCCTATCAGTGCCCACCAGTGCAGCCTATCAGTGCCCACCAGTACCGCCTCATCAGCGCATATCAATGAAGCAGAAAAATTACCTGTTTGCAAAATTTTATAACAAACTATTAAACATGATTATTTTTTTTTTCACAATTTTTCATCTTTTTCTGTTTTTTTAGCAAAAAATTCAATCCCAGCTGTGATTAAATACCACCAAAAGAAAGTTCTATTTGTGGGAAATAAAATGATAAAAATGTCATTTGGGTACAGTGTTGTATGACTGCGCAATTGTCATTCAAAGTGCGACAGCGCTGAAAAGTGGTCTGGGCAGGAAGGGGGTTTAAGTGCCCGGTAAGCAAGTGGTTAACCACTTCAGCCCCGGACCAATTTGCAGCCAAAGGACCAGGCCCCTTTTCGCGATTCGGCACTGCGTCGCTTTAACTGACAATTGCGCGGTCGTGCGACGTGGCTCCCAAACAAAATTGGCGTCCTTTTTTTCCCACAAATAGAGCTTTCTTTTGGTGGTATTTGATCGCCCCTGCGGTTTTTATTTTTTGCGCTATAAACAAAAATAGAGCGACAATTTTGAACAAAAATGCATTATTTTTTACTTTTTGCTATAATAAATATCCCCAAAAAAATATATATAAAAAAAAAGGTTTTTTCCTCAGTTTCGGCCGATACGTATTCTTCTACATATTTTTGGTAAAAAAAAACGCAATTAGCGATTATTGATTGGTTTGCGCAAAAGTTATAGCGTGTACAAAATAGGGGATAGTTTTATAGCATTTTTATTAATATTTTTTTTTACTAGTAATGGCGGCGATCAGCGATTTTTATTGTGACTGCGACATTATGGCGGACACATCGGACATTTTTGACACATTTTTGGGACCATTGTCATTTATACAGCAATCAGTGCTATTTAAATGCATTGATTCCTGTATAAATGACACATGCAGTGAAAGAGTTAACCACTAGGGGGCGTGGAGGGGTTATGGGCTGTGACGTGTGTGTTTTTTTTTACAAATTTTACAGGTTACCAGTTTAGAGTTACAGAGGAGGTCTAGTGCTAGAATTATTGCTCTCGCTCTAATGCACGCGGCGATACCTCACATGTGTGGTTTGAACGGCGTTTACATATGTGGGCGGGACTTTCGTGTGTGTTCGCTTCTGAGCGCGAGCTACCGGGGACAAGGAGCGTTTTACATTCTTATTTTCTTTATTTTACTTAATTTTTTTTTATTTTTACACTTTTTTTTTTTTGATCACTTTTAATCCTATTACATCCCTTGTAATAGGAATCTATTGTGACAGGTCCTCTTTATGGAGAGATGCGGGGTGGTCTATAAGATCTCACATCTCTCCTCCAGGCTGGAAAGCATGAGATCGAGAAAATAAATTCACGATCTCATGCTGGCAGCCGCTTTGTTTACTTCTGGGAACCCGGGCGTGATGTAATAACGTCGCGCCCGGGCCGCCGACATCCGGTCATAGAGATGACTGGTGACCATCTGGTCACCGGAAATCTCTATTGTCGTCATCCGGCACCGGCTGATTCTTTCTCCGGGCCCCCGATGGCAAACAACCGAACCCCCCCCATCCCCCCACTTTCTGGTAATCGGCCCACCGGCACTTACTACATCTAGGCGACAGGTATCGGGCATCAGCGGGCATCTGAGGAACAGCGGCAGGGACCAGGCATCCAGGCATCGGCGGGGACAGGGCATCCAGAAGGGTTGCCAACCGTCAGTAAATTTACTGACAGTTTGTAAAAATCTGTGATTTTTTTTACAAGTGTCAGGAGATATCAGGGGCTGATAATTTTATGCTGTGTTGACTTTTTAAAGTGTAAATCAAGCAAATTGCTTTGTTATGGTGTTTATACTGTTCACATATTCCTTGTGTTAGTTTTCAATAGGAGTTCTGTCATTTCTCAGGTTGTCAGTAAAAAAAAGTGGCCAAATTGCTCTTGCTGACATCATCACCCTGCACCCCAGTGATGCCGGACCTGCCCCCAGACACCTGTCCGCAGTTCCTGGATGGCAACAGATTTGTGTGTGTTTACCTCGGTTACTTGGGGAGCCACAGCCCAGTCTGAATAATGTGTCCGGGTTTCACTCCTTGCCTGAAACCCGGACACATGATTCAAAACCAGGTGAATCCCGGACAGGTGGCAACCGTAAGGTGTACAGACCCGGGAACTCAGCACAGGGATGGTGAAAACCCCTCATAATGGGCACAGCGGGTGTACAGACTCTGGAACTCAGCACAGGGATGGTGGGAACCCCTCATAATGGGCACAGCAGGTGTACAGACCTGGGAACTCAGCACAGGGATGGTGGGAACCCCTCATAATGGGCACAGCAGGTGTACAGACCCGGGAACTCAGCACAGGGATGGTGGGAACCCCTCATAATGGGCACAGCGGGTGTACAGACCCAGGAACTCAGCACAGGGATGGTGGGAACCCCTCATAATGGGCACAGCGGGTGTACAGAAACGAAAACTCTGCACAGGGATGGCGGGAACACCTCATAATGGGCACAGCGGGTGTACAGAAACGAAAACTCTGCACAGGGATGGTGGGAACCCCTCATAATGGGCACAGTGGGTGTACAGAACCGAAAACTCAGCACAGGGATGGTGGGAACCCCTCATAATGGGCACAGCGGGTGTACAGAACCAAAAACTCTGCACAGGGATGGTGGGAACCTCTCATAAAGGGCACAGTGGGTGTACAGAAACGAAAACTCTGCACAGGGATGGCGGGAACCCCTCATAATGGGCACAGTGGGTGTACAGAAACGAAAACTCTGCACAGGGATGGCGGGAACCCCTCATAATGGGCACAGCGGGTGTACAGAAACGAAAACTCTGCACAGGGATGGCGGGAACCCCTCATAATGGGCACAGAGGGTGTACAGAAACGAAAACTCAGCACAGGGATGGTGGGAACCCTCATAATGGGCACAGCGGGTGTACAGAACCAAAAACTCAGCACAGGGATGGTGGGAACCCCTCATAATGGGCACAGTGGGTGTACAGAACCGAAAACTCAGCACAGGGATGGTGGGAACCCCTCATAATGGGCACAGTGGGTGTACAGAACCGAAAACTCAGCACAGGGATGGTGGGAACCCCTCATAATGGGCACAGCGGGTGTACAGAAACGAAAACTCTGCACAGGGATGGTGGGAACCTCTCATAATGGGCACAGCGGGTGTACAGAACCGAAAACTCAGCACAGGGATGGTAGGAACTCCTCATAATGGGCACAGCGGGTGTACAGAACCGAAAACTCAGCACAGGGATGGTGGGAACTTCTCATAATGGGCACAGCGGGTGTACAGACCCGGGAACTCAGCACAGGGATGGTGGGAACCCCTTATAATGGGCACAGCGGGTGTACAGACCCGGGAACTCAGCACAGGGATGGTGGGAACTCCTCATAATGGGCACAGAAGGTGTACAGACCCGGGAACTCAGCACAGGGATGGTGGGAACCCCTCATAATGGGCACAGCGGGTGTACAGACCCGGGAACTCAGCACAGGGATGGTGGGAACCCCTCATAATGGGCACAGCGGGTGTACAGACCCAGGAACTCAGCACAGGGATGGTGGGAACCCCTCATAATGGGCACAGCGGTGTACAGACCTGGGAACTCAGCACAGAGATGGTGGGAACCTCTCATAATGGGCACAGCGGTGTACAGACCTGGGAACTCAGCACAGGGATGGTGGGAACCCCTCATAATGGGCACAGCGGGTGTACAGACCCGGGAACTCAGCACAGGGATGGTGGGAACCCCTCATAATGGGCACAGCGGTGTACAGACCCGGGAACTCAGCACAGGGATGGTGGGAACCCCTCATAATGGGCATAGCGGGTGTACAGACCTGGGAACTCAGCACAGGGATGGTGGGAACTCCTCACATAAGAAGAGACTGTGGGGGGGTGTCCTGACCAATGATCCATATCAGCCTTTCAATCAGTCCAGCAAACACTTGCAGTGGAGTTATCCTGCTTTTAAACCACAAGGAATATTATTTCTGTGTAGGTAAGTGATAATTACAAACATTTTTACCTCAGAAAATCAGTGCAGAAAGGGTCAGATCAGTCTGCTGGACCGGCCACATCAGAATGGCTCCTGGCCTCCAATATGGGAAGACCTTGTGCTGAATGCCTCACAGAAGAATTTCTGTGCCCGGAAAAAGTAACATTTACCTCAGAGAACCTGAGAAGACATGGCGGGCTCTGCTGGATGGCTGCTGGAAAGTAGTCAAGGAAACGAGTTCCGTTTCTGTCAGGTGAATGTCTGACCACAACAGGGATTGTTTCTACACATTTCATGTTAGACAGCTGACAGAATGTACCTCATGGTTCGGTGTGGTCAGGTCAGGTTACATGATGCTAAACATGGAAGGCGTTGGAGGAGACAAAATGGCCGCTGTGCAGCAGGAGTTACTCTTTAAATTTACCTCACACCGTTCAATATGTCAGGTCCGGCCACATAATGCATGGAACATGGAAAGTCCTGGAAGAGACGTAATGGCCGCCGTGTTGCCACTTGCTTGGTCAGCTGAGGGAAATGCTGTGAGAGGAGGCCTAAACCACAACAAGAACGGTAAGTGAATATTAAACTTACCTCACAGTACAATATGTATGGAGAGTTATGCTAGAAGAAGCAAAATGGCCTTCCAGGGTAGGCCTGAACCACAACAAGAGTGGTGTGTGAACATTAAAGGGTAACTCCACTTTTGTGGGAAAAAAATTAGCAAAAATCAAAAAAGTATATAGTGTATACACTTGCGACAAAATTCATATTATAATTGAATATTACATGGGGCGGTGGGTGCGGTAGCTATAAAACGGCGCTAGTTTCAGTGACGCTTAACCGCTGTTATGGCGGCGCTATGGCGCCACTATTTGGGGCGGGAGCGGGGCGCTTTTAACCCCCTAGAAGGGGTTAAAAAGGGGTTAAAAACGCCCGTGTAGCGCCGCTGCGAATGGCTTTGCAGGCGCTTCAGCAGCGCTGCCCATGCATTCCAATGGGCAGGGTCGGTGGAGGAGCGCTTGCAAACCACCCCAAAGACGCTGCTTGCATGACTTTTTCTAACGTCCTGCAAGCGCACCGCCCCGGTGTGAAGAAAACACTCGGGCTCTCACACTGGGACTGCAGATGAGGCATTTTATAGGCGCTATTTTTAGCGCTAAAGCGTCTCAAAAGGGCCTCCAGTGTGAAAGGGGGTCTAACCCCTTCCACTGGCCCTTTAATAGGTTTGCTATGCGGGGCTTATGACCACGTGATCGCCGTGATTGGCTGTTACACGATCGGAAAAAGCCTCGATCGCGACCTGCAATTGGGAACTTTCCGTGAGGCGCTGGTAACTGTGCAAGGCGCGCTCTCTCGGCACAGCACTGTTGGCGCTGTTCCACGCAAATATGCGGCGGCTTGGCACCAAGGCCCGGCCCCCGAGAGGCTGCAAATTTGCGTGAACTCGGCGCCAACAGGTTCAAAAATGACCTTTCCCTTTCAATCTGCAGTGCTGTAATTTTCTGTAAAATGCAATATGGCCACCTGGAGGCGTTCTGTACACAAAAAATATAGTGTATACAATATCGACAGAAGTCATATTGTAATTGAATGATATTAACCCCTTGGCACTGGCTTCCACCGACCGTTTAAGGGGTTTGCTATGCCAGGAGGTGGGGCGGGGCTTATGGCCACGTGACCACCGTTATTGGCTGTCACGGGGGGCACATGATCGGAAAAGTCGCGATCGGGATCTTTCCATGATCCGCCGGTCACTGTGCAGGGAGCGAGCAAGGCGCACATTTAACCCATTCATCGCCCCTGATGTTAACCCCTTTCCAGCCAGTGTCATTGGTTCAGTGACAGTGCATATTTTTTTTAGCACTGATCTCTGTATTAGTGTCACAGGTTCCCACAAAGTGTCAGTTATGCCCCGTACACACGGTCGGATTTTCCGACGGAAAATGTCCTATCGGACCATGTTGTCGGAAATTCCGACCGTGTGTGGGCTCCATACATCCTGCTCTCAAATTTTCCAACAACTAAGTCCTATCGGACTTTTTCCGATCGTGTGTAGCGAATTCCGACGGACAAAGTGCCACGCATGCTCAGATCACATTACAAGACCAAAGCTATTGGCTACTAGCCTCTACGTAGTCCCGTCGTACGCAACGAACGTCACCGCGTTCAGAATGATCGGATTTTCCGACAACTTTGTCCGACCGTGTGTATGCAACACCAGTGTCGGACAAAATCCGGCGGGAAAAATCCGAACCGTGTGTACGGGGCATTAGTGTCAGACTGTCCGCCGCAATATCGCAGTCCCGCTATAAGTCGCTGATCGCCGCCATTACTAGTAAAAATAAATAAGACTATCCCACAGTTTGTAGACGATATAACTTTTGCGCAAATCAATCAATAGACGATTATTGGGATTTTTTTTTTTTTTTACTAAAAACATGTAGCAGAATACATATCGGGCTAAATTAAATAAATTCGATTTTTTTATATTTTTTAATTGGATGTGTTATATAGCAAAAAGTAAAAAACATTGTTTTTTTTTTTTTGTTTGTTTTTTAATTATCGCTCTTTTTTTGTTTATAGCGCAAAAATTAAAAACCGCAGAGGTGATCAAATACCACCAAAAGAAAGCTCTATTTGTGGGGAAAAAATGACATCAATTTTATTTATGTACAGCGTCGCACGTCCGCGCAATTGTCAGTTAAAGTAACGTTGTGCCGCATCAAAAAAAAATGGGCTGGTCATGAAGGGGGGGGGGGGGGTAAATCTTCCAGTTAAATAAAGTAAGCGTATAAGGGAGAGCATAATAAAACACTGGCCAGGGCTCCTTGCCACCAGAGCTTACAATCTAAAATAACGCCGTCCAAGCTGCGGATTCATCTTATTTTCCTCCCGGCGTATTTCGGCGGTGAAGGGGTGTCGGTGTAAAGCTATTAGGAGAACATTGTCCACAGATTGACTTCCCATTTGTGCCGTCTGCGGCGGCTGCAGACTTGTATGAGTAAAGGGGGTCAGATGGGAGGTGACCTGTGTGCCATCAGACGCGGGACGTGACAGGCGAGGACAGCGGCCGCGGCACACCCCCTCCCTGCCTGCCCTTTATAAAGACACCATCTCATTCCAGCACCAGCTGTCTACTTAACCAGCACCGCCCTCACCGCAGACGGCGTGAAATGCAGGCAAAGTCACCCGACCCACACAGGGCGAGAGCCGGGCAGTTCTTTCCGCTTGAACCGCGAGCATTGACAAGCAGATTCGTAACAGAGCGTTCGCTTTTTTAATCATTGGCGTCATCGCCTTAGGGGTCAGAACCCCAGTCTGTGTCCCCACAGGCGAGATTTACCTCCATTTGTCCTGGGTGGGACCACTGTCCCTGAGACAGAATCAGCACAGGAACAGGAAGGAAATCTTCCAATGGGGACATTTGTTCTGTCGACAACTGTCTGAGAGGATTTCACTTTGGAGGAGTTCTTCCCTCTTCCTTGCGGGACAGGAAGTAAGGGGAAGCTCACCAACGAGACCAAAATTTTGGAGTTGTCACCAGAACAGGAACAGAGAGGAAATCTTCCAATGGGGGCAGTTGTTCTGGTGACAACTGTCTTGGAGAGTCTTTGGAGGAGTTCTTCCCCCCCCCTTCCGTAAGGGACAGGAAGTGAAGGGAAGTTCACCAAGGAGACCAAAATTTTGGAGTTGTCACCAGAACAGATATAGAGAGGAATTCTTCCAATGTAGACTTGTCACCAGAACAGGAACAGAGAGGAAATCTTCCAATGGGGACATTTGTTTTGGTGACAACTGTCTGAGAGGAATTGCCTCACTTTAGAGGAGTTCTTCCCCCCTTCCGTAAGGGACAGGAAATGCAGAGAAGTTTACCAAAGAGACCAAAATTTTGGAGTTATCACCAGAACAGGAAAGGAGAGAAAATCTTCCAATGGGGACAGTGGTTCTAGTGACAGCTGTCTAAAGCCCCATACACACGCGCGGATTATCCGAGGACCAGGTCCGTCGGACCAGGTCCGTCATACTTTGTCTGATGTTGGTTTTGCGTACACGCGGTCGGACAAAGTTGTCGGAAAATCCGATCATTCTGCACGTGGTGACGTTTGTTGCCTACGACGGGACTACGTAGAGGCTGGTAGCCAATAGCTTTGGTCTTGTAATGTGATCTGAGCATGCGTAGCACTTTGTCCGGTCGGACTACCATACACACGATCGGATTTGGTGTGATCGGACCGGGTTGTCGGCAAATCTATCCAGCAGGAGATAAGACTTTGTCCGTCGGACAATACGACGTACACTGTCCGATGGTGCATACACACGGTCTGATTTTTCAACAACATTGTCCGATCGGACAGAATCCATGCGAAAATCCGACCGTGTGTATGGGGCTTAAGAGGATTTGCCTCACCGTGGAGGAGTTCCTCCCCCTTCCTTAGGGGACAGGAAGTGAAGAGAAGTTCACCAAAGAGACCAACATTTTAGAGTTGTCACCAGAACAGGAACAGAGAGGAAATCTTCCAATGGTGACATTTGTTCTGGTGACAACTATCTGAGAGGATTTGCCTCACTTTAGAGGAGTTCTTCCGTCTTCCTTACGGGACAGGAAGTGAAGGGAAGATCACCAATGAGACCAAAATTTTGGAGCTGTCACCAGAACAGGAACAGAGAGGAAATCTTCCAATGGGGACAGGAAGTAAAGAGAAGTTCACCAACGAGACCAAAATTTTGGAGTTGTCACCAGAACCAGAACAGGAACAGAGAGGAAATCTTCCAATGGGGGACATTTGTTCTGGTGACAACTGTCCTGGAGGATTTGCCTCACTTTGGAGTTCTTCCTCCCTTCCGTAAGGGACAGGAAGTGCAGAGAAGTTCACCTAAGAGACAAAATTTTGGAGTTGTCACCAGAACATATATAGAGAGGAAATATTCCAATGTAGACATTTTCTCTGGTTCTCAGTGCCTTGGAGGAACTTCCTCCTTCATCCTTGCAGGACAGGAAGTGAAGGGAAGTTCACCAAGGAGACCAACATTTTGGAGTTGTCACCAGAAAAGATATAGAGAGGAAATCTTCCAATGGGGACAGTGGTTCTAGTGACAGCTGTCTGAGAGGATTTGCCTCACCGTGGAGGAGTTCCTCCCCCTTCCTTAGGGGACAGAAAGTGAAGGGAAACTCACCAACGAGACCAACATTTTAGAGTTGTCACCAGAACAGGAACAGAGAGGAAATCTTCCAATGGGGGACATTTGTTCTGGTGACAGCTGTCTGAGAGGATTTGACTCATAATGGAGGAGTTCTTCCCTCTTTCTTGCGGGACAGGAAGTGAAGGGAAGACCACCAATGAGACCAACATTTTGGAGTTGTCACCAGAACAGGAATGGAGATGAAATCTTCCAATGGGGACATTTGTTCTGGTGACAACTGTCTGAGAAGAATTGCCTCACTTCAGAGGAGTTCTTCCCTCTTCGTTGCGGGACAGGAAGTGAAGGGAAGCTCACCACGAGACCACAATTGTGAAGTTGTCACCAGAACAGGAACAGAAAGGAAATCTTCCAACGGGGCCATTTGTTCTGGTGACAACTGTCTTGGAGGATTTGCCTCACTTTGGAGGAGTTCTTTCTCCCTTCCCTTGGAGGAACTTCCTCTTTCATCCTTGCGGTACAGGAAGTGCAGAGAAGTTCACCAAAGAGACCAACATTTTGGAGTTGTCATCAGAACAGATATAGAGAAGAATTCTTCCGATGTAGACATTTTCTCTTGTTCTCAGTCCCTTGGAGGAACTTCCTCTTTCATCCTTGCGGGACAGGAAGTGAAGGGAAGTTCACCAAGGAGACCAAAATGTTGGCGTTGTCACCAGAACAGATATAGAGAGGAAATCTTCCAATGGGGGCATTTGTTCTGGTGACAACTGTCCTGGAGGATTTACCTCACTTTGGAGGAGTTCTTCCCTCTTTCTTACGGGACAGGAAGTGAAGAGAAATTCACCAGTTAGACCACAATTTGAAGTTGTCACCAGAACAGGTTCGGAGGTAAAATCTTCCAATGTTTTGTTTTGGTGACAACTGTCTGAGAGAATTTTCCTTACATTGGAGGGGTTCCTCTCCCCTTCCTTAGGGGACAGGAAGTGAAGGGAAGCTCACCAACAAGACCTCATTTTGAGTTGTCACCAGGACAGGAACAGAGAGAAAATCTCCCAACTGGGACATTTGTTCTGGTGACAACTGTCTGAGAGGATTTGTCTCGCTGTAGAAGAGTTCCTCTCCCTTCCTTAGGGTACAGGAAGTGAAGGGAAGCTCACCCAGACCAAAATTTAGAGTTGTCACCAGAACAGATATAGAGAGGAAATCTTCCAAGGTAGACATTTGTTCTGGTTCTCAGTCCCTTGGAGGAACCTCCTCTTTCATCCTTGCGGGACAGGAAGTAAAGGGAAGTTCACCAAGGAGACCAAAATTTTGGAGTTGACACCAGAACAGATATAGAGAGGAAATCTTCCAAGGTAGACATTTGTTCTGGTTCTCAGTCCCTTGGAAGAACTTCCTCCCCCTTCCTTATGGGACAGGAAGTGAAAAGAATCTCACCAATGTGTCCAAAATTGTAAGTTGTCACCAGAACAGGAAAAGAAAGGAAATCTTCCAATAGGGACACCTGCTCCAGTAACTAAGAGGGTATCTCGTTTCTTTTAGAGAAAGTTGCTCTCCCTTCCTTAGGAGAAAGGAAGTGAATGTAGTCTCACCAATTACACCAAAATTTGTCACCAGAACAGCTTCGGAGGTAATATCTTCCATCGGGAACACTTGTTTTGGTGGCAACTGTCTAAGAAAATTTCCCTCACTTTTGGAGGCGTTCCTCTCCTTTGCTTAGGGGACAGGAAGTAAGGGGAAGCTCACCAACGAGACCACAATTTTTTGAGTTGTCACCAGAACAGGAAAAGAATGGAGCCGCGCCAATTACACCAAAATTTTATCAGTTGTCACCAGAACAGCTTTGGAGGTAAAATCTTTCGATGGGGACACTTGGTGACAACTGTCTGAGAGAATTTCCCTCACTTAGGAAATTCATCTCTCCCTTCCTTAGGGGACAGGAAGTGAAGCGCGCTAATGAGACCAAAATTGTAGGTTGTCACCGAAACAGGAACAGGGGAAATATTTCAACCGGGATAACTGGTTCTGGTGACAACTGTCTAAGAGACGACTTACCTCACTTTGGAGAGATTTCCTCTTCCTTCCTTAGACAGCAGGAAGTGAAGAGAATCTCATCAATGAGAGAAATTTTAGGTTGTCACCAGAACAGGAACAGAGGGGAAATCTTCTAATAGGGACACTTGTTCTGGTATCAACTATCTGTGAGGGTTTACCACACGTTGGAGGAGTTCCTACTTCTTCTTTGCAAAGACAGAAAGTGAAAAGAATTTCACCCAAATTGTAAGTTGTCACCAGAATAGGAGTAGAGAGGAAATCTTCCAATGGGGACACTTGTTCCAGTATTAACTAAGAGGGAATTTCCATCACTTTGGAGAGATTTCTTTGGAGACAGGACGTGAAGGAAGTCTCCCCAATGAGACCAAAGGAGGAACAGAGAGGACAATTTGCAATGGAGACACTTGTTCTGGTAACAACTGTCTAAGAGGAGATTTCCCACAACTTCGGAGAGATTTCCTTCTCACTTCCTTAGAAGGCAGGAAGTGAAGAGAATCTCATCTACGAGTTGTCACTAGGACAGGAAAAGAGGGCAAATCTGCCAAAAGGGACGCTTGTTCTGTCTAGGAAGACTTTGGATGAGTTCCCTCTCCCTTCCACGAGGCGACAGGAAGAGAAGGGAGTCTCGCCAAGGGGGTCCAAATGTGTAAGTTGTCGCCGGAACAGCAATAGAGAGGAAATCTTCCAATGGGGACACTTGTTCCAGTATCAACAAAGAGGGAATTTCCATCACTTTGTAGAGATTTATTAGGAGACAGGAAGTGAAGGGAGTCTCACCAATGAGACCAGAAGGGGAACAGAGAGGACATTTTGCACTGGGAACACTTGTTTTGGTGACAACTGTCTAAGAGGGGATTTCCTCTCACTTCCTTAGAAGACAGGAAGTGAAGAGCGTTTCACTGATGAGACAAAAATTTAAAGTTGTTACCAGAACAGGAATAGAGAGGAAATCTTGTAATGGTGGCACTGATACTGCCTAAGAGCATTTCCCTCACTTTGGAGGGACTTACTTTCCCCTCTTTAGGGGACAGGAAGTGAAGGGAGTCTCACCTACAAGACCAACAAGTTGTCACCAGTACAGTAATGGAGAGGAAATCGTGGAATGGAGACACTTGTTCTGGTCACAACTGTCTGAGAAGGTTTTCCTAACTTTGGATGAGTTCCTCTCTCTTCTTTGGAGCGCAGTTTCCTTAACTTCCTGTTGTCTCCACAGGACAGGAAGTGAACAGATGGCAACATCTTCCAGTGGAGACACTTGTTCTGGTGACAACTGAGAAGATTCAACTAACTTTGGACGAGTTCCTCTCCCTTCCTTAAGGGACAGGAAGTTTAAGACCGATAATTCTTTTCCCCTTTTTAGGGGACAGGAAGTGAAGAGAGTTTCACCTATGAGACCAACAACATCTTCCAGTGGAGACACTTGTTCTGGGGACAACTGAGAAGATTCTACTAACTTTGGACGAGTTCCTCTCCGTTCCTTAAGGGACAGGAAGCTTAAGACCAATAATTATTTTCCCCTTTTTAGGGGACAGGAAGTGAGGGGAGTCTTATCTATAAGACCAACAAGTTGTCACCAGCACAGTAATGGAGAGGAAATCGTGGAATGGAGACACTTGTTCTGGTCACAACTGTCTGAGAAGATTTTCCTAACTTTGGACGAGTTCCTCTCTTTTCTTTGGAGCACAGTTTCCTTCACTTCCTGTTGTCTCCACAGGACAGGAAGTGAACAGATGGCAACATCTTCCAGTGGAGACACTTGTTCTGGTGACAACTGAGAAGATTCAACTAACTTTGGACGAGTTCCTCTCCCTTCCTTAAGGGACAGGAATCTTAAGACCAATAATTATTTTCCTCTTTTTAGGGGACAGGAAGTGAGGGGAGTCTCACCTATAAGACCAACAACATCTTCCAGTGGAGACACTTTTTCTGGTGACAACTGAGAAGATTCTACTAACTTTGGACGAGTTCCTCTCCGTTCCTTAAGGGACAGGAAGTTTAAGACCGATAATTCTTTTCCCATTTTTAGGGGACAGGAAGTGAAGGGAGTCTCATCTATAAGACCAACAAGTTGTCACCAGACCAGTAATGGAGAGGAAATCGTGGAATGGAGACACTTGTTCTGGTCACAACTGTCTGAGAAGGTTTTCCTAACTTTGGATGAGTTCCTCTCTCTTCTTTGGAGCGCAGTTTCCTTCACTTCCTGTTGTCTCCACAGGACAGGAAGTGAACAGATGGCAACATCTTCCAGTGGAGACACTTGTTCTGGTGACAACTGAGAAGATTCAACTAACTTTGGACGAGTTCCTCTCCCTTCCTTAAGGGACAGGAAGTTTAAGACCAATAATTATTTTCCTGTCTTTAGGGGACAGGAAGTGAAGGGAGTCTCACCTATAAGACCAACAAGTTGTCACCAGTACAGTAATGGAGAGGAAATCGTGGAATGGAGACACTTATTCTGGTCACAACTGTCTGAGAAGATTTTCCTAACTTTGGATGAGTTCCTCTCTCTTCTTTGGAGCGCAGTTTCCATCACTTCCTGTTGTCTCCACGGGACAGGAAGTGAACAGATGGCAACATCTTCCAGTAGAGACACTTGTTCTGGTGACAACTGAGAAGATTCTACTAACTTTGGATGAGTTCCTCTCCCTTCCTTAAGGGACAGGAATCTTAAGACCAATAATTATTTTCCCCTTTTTAGGGGACAGGAAGTGAGGGGAGTCTCACCTATAAGACCAACAACATCTTCCAGTGGAGACACTTGTTCTGGTGACAACTGAGAAGATTCTACTAACTTTGGACGAGTTCCTCTCCCTTCCTTAAGGGACAGGAAGTTTAAGACCGATAATTCTTTTCCCCTTTTTAGGGGACAGGAAGTGAAGGGAGTCTCATCTATAAGACCAACAAGTTGTCACCAGACCAGTAATGGAGAGGAAATCGTGGAATGGAGACACCAGTTTTGGTTACAACTGTCTGAGAAGATTTTCCTAACTTTGGATGAGTTCCTCTCTCTTCTTTGGAGTGCAGTTCCCTTCACTTCCTGTTGTCTCCACAGGACAGGAAGTGAACAGATGGCAACATCTTCCAGTGGAGACACTTGTTCTGGGGACAACTGAGAAGATTCTACTAACTTTGGACGAGTTCCTCTCCGTTCCTTAAGGGACAGGAAGTTTAAGACCAATAATTATTTTCCTGTCTTTAGGGGACAGGAAGTGAGGGGAGTCTCACCTATAAGGCCAACAAGTTGTCACCAGACCAGTAATGGAGAGGAAATCGTGGAATGGAGACACTTATTCTGGTCACAACTGTCTGAGAAGATTTTCCTAACTTTGGATGAGTTCCTCTCTTTTCTTTGGAGCGCAATTTCCTTCACTTCCTGTTGTCTCCACAGGACAGGAAGTGAACAGATGGCAACATCTTCCAGTGGAGACACTTGTTCTGGGGACAACTGAGAAGATTCTACTAACTTTGGACGAGTTCCTCTCCGTTCCTTAAGGGACAGGAAGCTTAAGACCAATAATTCTTTTCCCCTTTTTATGGGACAGGAAGTGAGGGGAGTCTCATCTATAAGACCAACAAGTTGTCACCAGAACAGTAATGGAGAGGAAATCGTGGAATGGAGACACTTGTTCTGGTCACAACTGTCTGAGAAGATTTTCCTAACTTTGGATGAGTTCCTCTCTCTTCTTTGGAGCGCAGTTTCCTTCACTTCCTGTTGTCTCCACAGGACAGGAAGTGAACAGATGGCAACATCTTCCAGTGGAGACACTTGTTCTGGTGACAACTGAGAAGATTCAACTAACTTTGGACGAGTTCCTCTCCCTTCCTTAAGGGACAGGAAGTTTAAGACCGATAATTCTTTTCCCCTTTTTAGGGGACAGGAAGTGAGGGGAGTCTCACCTATAAGACCAACAACATCTTCCAGTGGAGACACTTGTTCTTGGGACAACTGAGAAGATTCTACTAACTTTGAATGAGTTCCTCTCCCTTCCTTAAGGGACAGGAAGCTTAAGACCAATAATTATTTTCCCCTTTTTAGGGGACAGGAAGTGAGGGGAGTCTCATCTATAAGACCAACAAGTTGTCACCAGAACAGTAATGGAGAGGAAATCGTGGAATGGAGACACTAGTTCTGGTCACAACTGTCTGAGAAGATTTTCCTAACTTTGGATGAGTTCCTCTCTCTTCTTTGGTGCGCAGTTTCCTTCACTTCCTGTTGTCTCCACAGGACAGGAAGTGAACAGATGGCAACATCTTCCAGTGGAGACACTTGTTCTGGTGACAACTGAGAAGATTCTACTAACTTTGGACCGGTTCCTCTCCCTTCCTTAAGGGACAGGAAGTTTAAGACCAATAATTATTTTCCCGTCTTTAGGGGACAGGAAGTGAGGGGAGTCTCACCTATAAGACCAACAAGTTGTCACCAGATCAGTAATGGAGAGGAAATCGTGGAATGGAGACACTTGTTCTGGTCACAACTGTCTAAGAAGATTTTCCTAACTTTGGATGAGTTCCTCTCTCTTCTTTGGAGCGCAGGTTCCTTCACTTCCTGTTGTCTCCACAAGACAGGAAGTGAAGAGGAATCTTGCTAAAGGGACACAGATGGCAAAAAAATAAAACCTGATGGATTTTAACACTTTCAAGTTGACATACAAAAAATCTTTGCAGCCCCTCAGAGGTGGACGTTCTTCCCTGGCACTGCATATACATATTTTGGTGCTGGGAGCTCACTTGAGGACCGGGCAGTCACTGACCTTTTCCCGTTACTGTTTCCAGTTGGGAGCTGGTGGGCTCCTGATCATGTGATTGCTTTGACGGCCAATCAGAGTCCCTTAAAGTAGTCCCAATGCCCATGACTTTGTAATAGATGGGTAGCTGGGGGTAGCTGGGGGTAGCTGGGGACCCTCTATCAACACAAAGACATACACTATATTACCAAAAGTATTGGGACGCCTGCCTTTACACGCACATGAACTTTAATGGCGCCCCAGTCTTAGTCCGGAGGGTTCAATATGGAGTTGGCCCCGCCCTTTGCAGCTATAACAGCTTTAACTCTTCTGGGAAGGCCGTCCACAAGGTTTAGGAGGGTGTCTATGGGAATGTTTGACCATTCTTTATGGAGCTTGCTTTGTGCACTGGTGGGCAGTCATGTTGGAACAGGAAGGGGCCGTCCTCAAACTGTTCCCACAAAGTTGGGAGCATAAAATTGTCCAAAATGTCTCGGTATGCCGACGCCTTAAGAGTTCCCTTCACTGGAACTAAGGGGACAAGCCCAACCCCTGAGAAACAACCCCCCACACCATAATCTCCCCTCCCCCCACACCATAATGCCCCCTCCCCCCACACCATAATCCCCCCTCCACCAAATGATTTGGACAAAGCAAGGTCCATAAAGACATGGAGGAGCGAGTTTGGGGGTGGAGGAACTTGACTGGCCTGCACAGAGTCCTGACCTCAACCCGATAGAACACCTTTTGGATGAATTTGAGTGGAGACTGCGAGCCAGGCCTTCAACATCAGTGCCGGACCTCACAAATGCTCTTCTGGAAGAATGGTCAAACATTCCCATAGACACCCTCCTAAACCTTGTGGACGGCCTTCCCAGAAGAGTTGAAGCTGTTATAGCTGCAAAGGGCGGAGCCAACCCAATATTGAATCCTACGGACTAAGACTGGGAGGTCATTAAAGGTCATGTGTGTGTAAAAGCAGGCGTCCCAATACTTTTGGTTATATAGTGTACTTTAGCCTTCCATTTGTAGTCATAATAATAATTATAATGATAAAACTATAAATAAACATGTATAAAATAATAATAATACTTTTAATAAAAATGTATAAAATAATAATAAAAAATATAACTATATAAAATATTAATAATAATAAATCACTAGATGCAGACGAAACAAGGTAAACTTTAAATATGTCACAGAGAAAAAGAGTTTCTATTAAAACGAAAGGAAAGTCAATAGATCATTTTAATGTGCTATTAGATAATATAATAATAATAATAATAATACTATTAATAAAAGTGTATAAAATAATAATAATAATATTAATAATATTAATAAAAGTGTATAAAATAATAATAATAATAATACTATTAATAAACATGTATAACATAAGAATAATAATACTATTAATAAAAATGTATAAAATAATAATATTAATAAAAGTGTATGAAATAATAATAATAATAATAATAATACTATTAATAGACATGTATAACATAATAATAATAATACTATTAATAAAAATGTATAAAATAATAATAATAATAATAATAATAATACTTTTAATACAAATGTATACAATAATAATACTATTAATAAATGTGTATAAAATAATAATAATAAGTATAAATATATAAAATATTAATAATAATCAACCACTAGATGCAGACGAAACAAAGTAAACTTTAAATACGTCTCAGAAAAAAAGATTTTCTATTAAAACGAAAGCAAAATCAATAGATCATTTTAATGTGCTATTTGATAATATAATAATAATAATAATACTATTAATAAACATGTATAAAATAATAATAATATTAATAAAAGTGTATAAAATAATAATAATAATAATAATATTACTATTAATAAACATGTATAAAATAATAATAATAATAATACTATTAATAAACATGTATAAAATAATAATAATAATAATAATATTAATAAAAGTGTATATAATAATAATAATAATAATATTACTATTAATAAACATGTATAAAATAATAATAATAATAATACTATTAATAAACATGTATAAAATAATAATAATAATAATATTAATAAAAGTGTATATAATAATAATAATAATAATAATACTATTAATAAACATGTATAAAAGAATAATAATAATAATACTATTAATAAAAATGTATAAAATAATAATAGATATAAATATATAAAATATTAATAATAATCAACCACTAGATGCAGAAAAAACAAAGTAAACTTTAAATACGTCTCAGAAAAAAAGATTTTCTATTAAAACGAAAGCAAAATCAATAGATCCTTTTAATGTGCTGTTTGATCGATGTAGTTCTAATCAGAACTGCACTCCATGCAGGCTGTACATGTACTGATTTATGATCGATTCAGATCCATTCAGTCA